>CM070558.1:7377939-7498654 GCA_036346405.1 Phyllostachys edulis
ACTTGGCGATGGATAAGTACTTGACCAAGCCGCATGTCTTCGATGGGCTCGACTATGCCTATTGGAAGAATCGCATGCGAGTCTTCCTTGAGAGCGAAGGACAAGCTATATGGGAGGTTGTTCGAGCCCATTGCTTTGCCGGGTTGCTCTACGCCGCCAAAGTGACCCTCTTGGCTAACAACAACAAGGCAAAGAACCTTCTATATGCTAGGCTTGGTAGGCAAGAGTACGATAGGATTTGCAACCTTGCGACCACACATGAGATTTGGCACACCCTCGAAATTTACCATGAGGGATCGTCCCAGATCAAGCAAGTGCGTCATAATGTCTACAAGCGAGAGTACAACAAATTCGAGATGCGTCCTGGTGAGAGCATCGATGACGTCTTTAATCGCTTTAACAAGGTGATCAATCAGATGAGACCTGTTGACATTGAGTTCTCTCAATCTGAGAATGCCACCCACCTCTTGGTTGCAATCAACACCAAGGAGTGGGAGATAAAGGCAACTGCCATAGAGGAGAACGTCGAACTCTCTAATCTCACTTTGGAGCTGCTTTATAGCAAGCTAAAAACTCATGAGATCAAGAGAGGCGGTAATCCTAAGAAGGATAACATGGCTTTGGTGGCTGATCCTCTCAAAGGGACTCCTGATGGTTCTTCTGAGTCTTCTTCTGGTTTTTCTCTTGCGTGTTTATCTTCTATTCAAGAAGAAGAGTTTGAGAGTCTTCCGAGGTGATTTAGCTCTTTTAACCAAGAAAGTCACAAGGGCATATAACAATGTCGAAATGTAGAAGAGAGGTGGCCTGTGACATGCTATGAGTGTGGAGAGCTATATCACATCCGCCAATCGCCCTAATTTGAAAGGTAAGGGCAACCACAAGAATGAGAAGCTTTGCTGGAAGAAGCCTAAAGGGGCAAGCCCAAGTATGATTTGCCAAGCTCATGAAGGCAGCTCACCGAGTCCTTACAGCTTTTGGAGATCAATCCATGAGCGATGTGGACTCGGGAGCGAGGAGGACAAGGAGGAGGAGATTCCTCAAGACAAGAAGGGAAGGCCAAGGATTTCACCCAAGATGTGCTTCATGGTCGACTGGCCGACGCCGATGACGACGATGAGGTACCTCTCTCCTATGATTTTCTTTACGCTAGATGCGATAACATGTATGAACAATTGCTTAGTCAAGATAAGACTTTAGAGTTCACCATGGCTAGGAACAAGGATCTAGAGTCACAAGTCGAGAATTTGATATTAGAACTTGTGAATGCTAAGAGTCTAGATGTTGATGAATGTTCATCCTGCCATGCTTTGCACTCCGAACTGTCTAAACTACAATCTGCTCATGATATTGCTTTGCATCAACTTGAAAATGCTAGAATTGAGCTAATTAATGTTAAATCTGCTCCATGTGAAAAATGCTTAGAGTCTAGCAAGTTGGATGCTTCTGGCAATGTGAAATCTAACTTTTGTTCTTTCTTCTTAGAACGCGAACATGAAGTTAAGGATATTCTAGAAGCGATTAGAGCTAAATATGCCAAGCTTAAGGACACAATTGAGTCTACACCTTGTGCCTCTTGTGCTGCCTATAAGCTTGAAGTTGCTCATCTTAAGGAGAAACATGCTAGAGCCATTAAGGGCAAGACTTGTGAATCATGTGCTAACGTTGGAAAAGAGAATGCATATCTCAAGGATACTTTAGAAAGATTCTCTAATGGTGAAAAACAGTTAAACATGATTCTAGATAAATCTAAAACTCCTTTTAAGAAGCAAGGTTTAGGATACAACTCTGCCCAGGACATGTCCAAGTCTAATGTCATTCAGGTCTTAGAAAAAGGCTTAGTTGAATTCAAAACCCAACCTGCAAAAACTGTTTTTAAATCTGCATGGTTTGCCCAACCTTCTTTTGAGGCAAAAGATGCTTCTCCTAGTGGTACAAAATACCATTGCACCTATTGCAAGAAGAGTTGACATTTGGTTGAGTTCTGTTGGCGTAGGTTGAAGAACACTAAGAAAAATATTGCTAGAATGTCATCTAATCAACCTAGAGCTTTTATGAGACATGGTTACGCACAAAAGAAGAACCCCGGTCTAGGATTTGTTGCACATGCTCATCACCATGTTCCTAGACAGATGCATCTAATGTTCTTGTTACCATTGCTCATAGAACTGCTAATAAAGTCAAGGATAGCACATCGCTTTGCATACTACTGCAGAGAAAGTGTCTCAAATCTTGGGTTCCCAAGTCGCTTTTAACTAACTTGATGTTGAGACACATCGTTCTTTTGCACCTTGATTTTCGAGGATTGCCGCGAAGGGGAAGAACACATGGTTCGTCGACTCAGGGTGTTCACACCACATATTAGGAGACTCAAGATGGTTCACCTCCTTCACGCAGTCAACTGTTGATGACTTCATCACCTTTGGAGATGATACACAAGGGCGCATTGAAAGAACTGGAGGATCGGGGTGAGCGACAAGTTCATTCTCAAGGACATCGCTTGTGTCTAAGCTAAGGTACAATCTCCTTTCGTCTCCTGACTTCTCGATGATGGCTATGAGACTCGCTTTAAGAAGAATGCCTGTCGTGTGCTTGATTCCTTTGGTGAGCTCGTTTTTGGGATTTCTAGAGTTGGTAGAATTTTTGGAGCTGACTTTTCTGAATCGCTTGCCGGATCTCTTAAATGTTTGATTGCATCTTCTTCGATATCGGCTTTGGCACCGACGGTTTGGGGCACATTGGTTTTGATCATCGACACGAGTTAGCGGCCTTGATCTCATGAGAGGTTTGCCTAAACTCAAAGTATCAAGGATGTCAGTATGCATACTGTAGGCATGGCAAGCAAGTTGCCGCTTCACACCGTCATTGACTATGGTCATGACCGACGGACCGAGACGGTTACTTTATATGGATCTTGTTGGTCCCGCTAGGGTTCGGCCGATCGGTGGCAAATGGTACATTCTTGTCATAGTCGATGATTTTTCGAGATATTCTTGGGTGTTCTTTCTTGCTTCGAAGGATGAGGCTTTTGATCATTATCATGATCTTGTTCTTCGTTTGGCTTCGAACTTCACGGTGCCTTGCGAGCGATCCGCAGTGACAATGGCACGGAGTTCAAGAATGCTTTTTGCCTTTTTGTTGTGCCGAGCGCAGATTGAGCATCGATTCTCTTCTCCACACGCCCTCAACAAAATGACGCGTTGTGGAAAGGAAGAACAGGACTCTAGTCGAGATGGCTAGAACGATGTCGATGAATATAGCACACCGAGGAGGTTTTGGGTCAAGCTATTGCTACAGCTTGCCATATTTCAAACCGTGTCTTTTTGAGACCGTCTTTGGGCAAGACTTCATATGAGCTTCGCTTTTGGCGAAAACCCTCTGTTCTCATTTTCGAGTCTTTGGATCGAAATGTTTTATTCTTAAGACAGGAAACCTAGATAAATTTGAATCAAGGACTTGTGATGGTTTATTTCTGGGTTATCCTGCTCATTCGAGGGGTTTTCCGGTTTTTAATGTTGAAACTAACATTGTCCAAGAGACATGCAATGTCACCTTTGATGAGACTAGCCCTGTAGCTAGATCCGATGTTTCAGGTGATTTACAGGTGACAGAGAGCATTTTTGTTGAAGAAGATGAGGATGAACTTGATATCGCTCCTCCACCGTTGTTGATGTTCTGTCCAAGCTGCCAAGCTCCTCAACCATGACGATCGCTTCACCTCCAATTGAGGCTCCTCGCATCTTCTTCGCTGCCAGAACTGCGGAGGTTGAGAAGACGCTATCTCCCCCAGGCACTCCTTTGCACATTCAGAAGCAACACCCTCCGGATCAAATGATTGGTAATATCCATGAGCGAGTCACTCGCTCCAAGTATCATGATCTAAGTCTTTTCTCTCACTCTGCATTTGTAGCTTCTTTTGAACCCAAAGATATATCACATGCTTTATCGGATGCTAGTTGGGTCAATGCCATGCATGAGGAGTTAAGAGAATTTTGAAAGAAATAAAGTTTGGAACCTTGTAGAACCTCCTAGTGGACATAATGTTATAGGAACCCGTTGGGTGTTCAAAAATAAACAAAATGAGGATGGTTCTGTGGTTAGAAACAAGGCTAGGTTGGTAGCTCAGGGTTTTAGCCAGGTTGAGGGGTTAGATTTTGATGAAACCTTCGCTCCTGTTGCTAGATTAGGAGCCATTCGGATTCTGCTTGCATTTGCTGCTTCTAAAGGCTTTCGATTGTATCAAATGGATGTCAAGAGTGTCTTTTTGAATGGTTTTATAGAGGAGGAAGTTTATGTTAGACAACCCCCTGGTTTTGAGAATCCCAAGCACCCTGATCGTGTTTTTAAGCTATCCAAAGCCTTGTATGGTCTTAAGCAAGCCCCTAGAGCATGGTATGATAGACTTAAGACCTTCTTGCTTAAGAATGATTTTGAAATGGGAAAAGTAGATAAGACTCTTTTCATTCTTAGGCATGGCAATGACTTCGCTTGTTGATTTATGTAGATGATATTATCTTTGGTGGTTCCTCTAATGCTCTTGTTTCCAATTTTTCGAGACCATGTCCAGGAATTTGAGATGAGCATGATGGGAGAACTCAATTACTGGGCTACAAATCAAGCAATGCAAGGAAGGATCTTCATCCATCAAACGAAATACACCAAGGATTTACTCAAGTGTTTTGAGATGGGTGATTGCAAGCCGATCGCCACTCCCTTGGCGACTTCGACTGCTCTAGATCCAGATGAGGAAGGAGAAGCCGTGGATCAACGCGAGTACCGCATGACATGATCGGCTCACTCGCACTGACCGCCTCAAGACCGACATCCACTTCGCGGTCTACCTCTGCCGAGGTTTTAGGCGCCACCGAGGACTTCACATCGCCAAGCCGTTAAGCGCATTTTCGTGTATTTACACTCTACCCTTCAAGATGGCATTTGGTATTCTTGTTCATCTTATTTGTCTATTCGGGGTTTTCGATTCTGATTTTGTGGGTCATGAGGCTAGATAGGAAGAGCACATCCGCACATGTCACTTCTTAGGCACTTCTCTTGTCTCTTGGTCTTCTAGGAAGCGGTCTTACATTGCACAATCCATCACCGGTTGAATATGTAGTCTTTGCTAGTTGTCAGAAGTCGATTTTGTGGATGGTCTCCACTCTTAAGGATTTTGGGTTAACTTTTGCTAGTGTTCCTCTTTCTCGTGACAACACTTCGCTATTAACATTGCTAAGAACCCGTGCAACATTCTAGGACCAATCACATAGACATTCGCTATCACTTCCTTAGAGATCACGTTGAGAAAGGTGATATTGTGTCTTTGCATTTTGTAGGAGTCCGAGGCTCGCTTAGCCGATATCCTCACCAAGCCTTTAGACCCAACAAGGTTTGCCACCTTGAGAAGTGAGTTAAGGGTAATTTATCCCTATGGGTTGATTTGAGGGGGAGTTGGATCTTTCCTGTTTTTTGATCTTTTATTGATCTTCTTTTGAACTTGTTGATCTTTTTGATCGTGTTAGGCTTTTTAGGCTTTATGAGTTTTTCTTGCATCTCATTGTATCATATTGCATTCATATGAAAAATCCAAAAAGATGCATTGTAATATAAGCTTTTCTGCTTATCTTTTAAAATTGATGAAGCTTTGCTTATTACCCTTTGGAGCTTTAGTGTTTCAATTCTTGTTCAATGCCATGTCTAGCTCTTTGACTTGCTAGAATTATCATGCTTTCACATGTATAGCTAAGTCTTTCTTTGTATGAGCTAGAACTTGAAAACAACTTGAACTAAGAAATTAGCAATTTGTGAATTGTTTAGCCATTCTATGTAATTAGTGCTCCTTTTGTGACATTGGCCTGTCAAAATTGCTTTGTTAGCTCTTGAATCTAGCTTTGATCATTACTTGAGCTTCTTGTGTTCCTAAGAATCTAAAACTGCTCTTATGAAAAATGAAAAATCAACTTCCAAGATTGTCTTATGCTTAAATTGTGCCAAACTACTTTACGAGACTGCATGTCAAAGACATGAACTTGGAGATAGTTTGATGATCCGAACGATCTCATGGGGACCGCTTGTCAAAACCGACATGAACCTTAAGATTTGTCGTCCTAGTAGAAGCTTAGGAAGAGTTTGTGGATGGTTCCTAGTCCAGGATCTTCTTCACTAAGATATACCTTTAATCAACTTTTAGTCGAAGCCTAGGATGAGTTTGTGGATGGCTCCTAGTCCAGGATCTTGTCACTAAGTTAGACCATTAGTCAACTTCAATATTCATTGCAAATGAAAAACAGGTTGAAAAATGGGCGTTTGAGAAAAATGAGCAAAATGATTCAATTTAGGACCTATTTGTCTCTTAATGTGGTCTTTGTTAGCTTTTGGATCTCAGGTTGACATTTTGACATGGCTAGTATCATTTTAGGATCCCTGTTGATGAACTTGCTAGATTTGAAGCTTTGCTTAAAATGCTAAAATTCATAGCTTTATATTGAGCTTTCTTGCTTAGCTTTGTTATATATGTCTTATCATGATCTTGCTAGTATTTATTAGGCTTGATATGTTGTTTGTGCAACTTTAGAAATGCTAGCTTGTTCTTTTGGGTAATCTCCAAAGCTTCTTGTACTCAACAATTGAAAAATATAAAAAAATGAAGCCACTCCATTGCATTTCTTGCATGCTCCATCTTATGCTTTTTCCTCATTCTGCATTTGTCATCTCTGGACGAGAGGAAGGCGTGATTCCTTGATGACTCCATTGTCAAAGGAGGAGAAGATGTAAAAATGTGTAAAGGGGAGAAGATGTTTGAAAAAGGGGGAGCTACTTGGAAAAATTTGAAAATTTGAGGATCATAGTCAGGGGGAAATTCTTATTTGCATTTTTATGGTTTTATTGCTATTTCTGAACTTGAATTACAATTCTTGATCCTCACAATGATCAAAGGTAATATCGAACAATTGTTCTTTCATATAGACCTTAAGTGAGTTTTTGACTCCTTTTTGGAATTTGAAGCTTTCTTGCTTTTTTTTTGCCGTATCTCACTTGCTGATACTATTACGGAGCCAGCTTGGTTATTTCCTTTGCTTTTCTTGCATTTGGACCAAGTTGTGCCTTTGAACTAAAAACGAGCGTGTTTTTACTTTTCAAACCTCTAAAATTGCATTTGTGGAAAATTGCCAATGTGTTCATCAAGGGAGATTGTGGATATCATGGGATATGCCTCGATCTTAGGATGATGTTACAATTGGCAATGTCGTTGACTCGTTTGTCGAATCACGCGGTTTTTGGCAAAATTCACGGTCTGTTAGGCCTCTGGGTCTGACCGCCATTGTGGCGGTCGGACGAGCCATGCTTGAGTGGTTTTTCGAAATGGGTGGCGGTCGACCGCCAAAGTGGCGGTCGAGCCGCTGATGAAGCGATCGACCGGCTTTGCTCGAGCGGTCGACCGCCATTGCAATGTTTTGGATTTTGAGCCGAGGTCCGAACGATCGGGATGCGGGTGAGGTCAACGGATTCAAGCATGGCGAGAATGGACAAGGATGACCGAATGGGCGCTCGATCTGACAGGAGTTGGATCAAACAGCGTGGGGAATTGCAAATGCCATGGTTGTTTTTGGGAGCGGATGGGAGAGACTTGCCGACATGAAGAGGGGTCAGGATCAACCTACACGTTAGAAGCATGGATGTGTTTCTGCTAGCTTGGGACTCGGTCTTTGCAAAAGATCGATGAGGTATTTTGGTAATTTTACCAAACACCGCCTTGGTGACCTTTTGCCCAATCACGACGCAAGATGGCGCAAGGTGAAGTGGATTAGGTCAAGAGATGAAGACGGCGCTTTAAAACGCGTGCGTATGTGACCCGCTTGTGTGTAGGTCTTAAGGGAGCCCATTAGGGTTCAATCTTCTAGAAGGTCTAAGCCTTCACTATAAATAGAGGAGGGAGGTGGCTGCACCCCCTTCAACCCTTTCATTGTTTTTGAAACCCTATTTGCTTAGGGCGAGGATTAGTGGAGGTTAGGGTTCTAGAGAGTTGGATTGGATTTCGTGCTCTTGTATTGAGTCTTTGTCCTCCATTGGTGGAGTGGCTGTAAACCAATACCTATCAAATCAATCCAAAGAGATTTCTCTCAAGATGAATCTATTCTCTCTTTTTCTCTCTATTTGGTGATTTGGTGTCTCTCTTTGATTCTCGAGTTTTTGCTTGGTTTCTTGGCTTGATCTAACTTGTCGTGACTTGTGGGAATCCATCTAGGATCATCTTGATCATCAATTACCCACGAGCAAGTCTCTAGATTATATTTTGATTCTTACTCGGTTTTGACCTAACTTTGCTCGAACCGCAAAAGATAGGAACCTTGGCTTGGATTTTGCGATCCTTGATTGGAATAGGTTCACAATATCTTTGAGAAGGTGTGTGTCAAGTTTCGTGGAGTTTGGCCGATAGATCAAAAGTTAGATCGATTTGAGTTTAGATTTTGGAGCTATTCATATTGTTTCGACAAAATCGGTCGACCTATTTTAGAACGCCGGTCGACCGCTTGAAGAACCGATCGGACCGCAGTACAAAAACTGAGTCTGACCGCTCAGCCTCTGATTTGATTGTCCTTTGATCTATTACTTTGGGGTTCTTAGTTTGGATTCAATACAAGTCTTCCGCTATACTTGTAGATTGATCTTCATAGCTTTCATAGTTACTGGAGTAAATTGGTGTTGAATTCATACTTTGTGAAAAAGTGAGCGTGCTCCTATTCACCCCCCTCTAGTCGCCTTTTAGGTCCAACAATATATATGTATATGTATATGTATATGTATATGTATATGTATATGTATATGTATATGTATATGTATATGTATATATATATATATATATGTATGTATGTATGTATATATATATATGTATATATATGTTGTTACTAAATCGATGGCATGTGATACACTTAACCAACAGCGTGGGGAAAACAATTTAGACTGGGGTGAGTGGATAGGATTGGTGATATGATGGATGTGTAATAGGGAAACGTGAATGATGGTGATTAGTAGAAACTGGCAGTCCCGCCTTAGTTAATTAAGGACTTAACTTTGTGTGTTATTGAACTAAGCCACAACTGTACAACCACAAACTTGATGGGACAGGCCTAACCTAGTAAGTTGTGGAGTTTTGACATTGATTACTCAGGTAGTAGGTTAGTAATGGGTGGATGTGTGGACTACTCTGAAAGTCACATAAATGGGAGGTTCGCCATCTCCAGGTCCAACGGTGTACGTTGGACTAGCGAGTGAGGTTGGGGTCGACTGTATGGACATCGGGAGAGTCTATTGTTGAGATGAAACTTCGAAAGGTTTTGTTATGATTGGTGCTAGCTACACTTGTAACACCCTCGCTATTCGGAAGCCAAGATGTCACCTAAATAAACTAACATACAACCATAATACGTATGATTTAACAATATCTCATCTAAAGACATAAAGAGTTCAACATTGAACCTAACAATAGCAGGAAAATAGTATGAATCCAAATAATTATAACGAAAGGATGATCAAAGATCACAAGTAGTACTTAATCAACCATAACATAGCACAAAGTATCATTCACCATCTAAATTTATTTATTACGGTTCATCAATTAACAAATGAAAGGTATAAACTAAGTCATAATGTTGAACTTGAATATGGTGAATTGAATGATTAGTGCGTGTTTACTCCCTCTCGATAGAGCCATCATCAATGATCACCTAAAATAAACAAACAAAGCAAGAATGAGTCCGAGACTCAGCAAGTCTGATGAATACATGAACATACAACAAATATGAACATAGCAATAGAATGGATATATGAATGAATGGAATGAATGGATTGAATGAAATGAAAAGGACTCGCACACATGCTTATACTAGTATAGCTAGTGATACACCCGTCGGTGTTCACATAAGCCCGCATTTAACAAAATGCGGATCCAAATCCGTATGAAGAACGTTTCATACGGGTGTCCTAATCTGCCCATATTGGAATGGTGGGTCTTACGTGCCCATACCGAATTGATGGGTCTTTATAATCCACTCCCGTGGATGAAACATGAATAATAGATGCATGGAATGAAATATGAACAATGAAAGACATCATCTCTAATCATGGAAATAACACATATGAAAGGAACATGAATATTGAATATTCTCATGTATCATAGAAAAACACAATACGAACATCAAGCATTCAGCATTCACAAATCTTAAGAACATCAAAGTACTTGCCTTCCGCGTTGTGACGCGTTGGTAGGAAACGAAGGTGCCCCTAAACCCGAAGTCTCTCCGCCTACACATGTAATTACTCAAAATAAGAACAACATGGCACAAGACACTACCAACAATGTTCTATTACATCTTCCCGATAACCCAAGAATTAAATATTGGACCTATTCTGAAAACAGACAACTCAATCATAGAAACGAATCTGGACAACAGCACGGAATAACTCATAACTATTGATCTGAGACTCGGAACGAGGTGAGCCTAGATCCTAAGTAAACTTAACGAACATAACTACAAAATCCTAGTTAATGAGATCTCCCAATTCGGCCAAATTAAAATGCTAACAGGTGGAAGAAAGAACAAGACAGATTCTGCCTAGACAAACAGAACAACAGTAAAGAATATATCACAACTTTTGATCTACAACTCCGATTAGGGCGTTCTTTAACATTCTGGAAAGGTTATAAAATTTTCTACAATAACCTAGTTGGGTGAAAATACTGAATCTGCAATTAATATAATCATAATTTAGGAGACAACTTGTTAGTTCAATCTCGTTAGGATTTCAGGATAGTGGTAAAGATCAGACCATAACTTTTGATCCGTACGTCAGAATTACGTGTTCTTGGTGGAAACAAAAAGCTAATAACATTATCTAAATATCTCTAGAAGATGGACAACTCAAATTCGGCATCTAAGAACCCGAAATTGGCCACGGAACAATCTGGACAGAACCGAACTACTAGCAGTAGGAATTCGATCCAACAATCTTAATCGATTCTGCGTCTATTCTGAATCAAACAGCGAAGAACATCATTTGTTACCCTTGTAGAACCACAGGAGATTGCTGAATTCACCTGCAAAGTGCTCCTCTCCTCTTCTTCTCCTCTCTTCCTCCTCTTTCTCCCCGCCGACGGCACCGGAAGGGTTCTTCTCCCTCCCCTTCTTCTTGGACAGCAAAGAATGGAGCGGGACGGCAATCGAGTGGCGGAGTTATCAGAAAGAATGGCCGTGACTTGAGCAGCACGAGGGGTGCTACATCCCTCTAGGGTTTTTGGTTGCCCTAATGGGCCAAGGCTATGGGCCTTTAGCCCAAGATTTAATCCCCTTTTATCGAAATTCTGAAATTTTATTTTAAATCCCAATAAAATGGTTTAAAATTCAATTATAATTCTTAAGATTGAACGGGGTATTACAACACTGGTTATATCGTGTGGGTAAAGTGTACCACCTTTGTAGAGTGTTAATTAATCTATTCAATAGCGCGTCTGCGATCATAGACATGCATCGCTATGTAAAAGGTCTTCGCACACGATTCAAAAACGTCATCACATACGGTTTCATGAGCCGCTCGAGTTTATGGGTTAGTGATGACATGAGGTCATCACAAACGGTTTTCGAACCATCTGTAATGCACACTATCATAGACAGTTATTAACTCAGAACCATATGTGATAGCTGACTATCACAGCATAGCTTTATATATAAAATAAATCAGGATAGTCTTCTCTACAAAATCTCCAAGCAAAGGGTCGCTTTTGCCTTTAAAACTAGCTTTCGTATATATATATATATATATATATATATATATATATATATATATATATATATATATATATAGTTAGTAGTCCCTTGTTAGCTAATCTCGATGGGCTAGCTAGCTCGCTTCCTGGCCATTCATCCTAAACGTGCAGGTGAACCACGACCTACTTCATCGAACTTGACACACTGGAGTGTATGATTTGCTTCATGCCAATCCTCCACGGCATGTAGCAAATCATATGTATGAAGCAAATCGTACACTCTAGTGTGTTAGGATCGATTTAAGTAGGTCGTGTTTCACCTAAACGCTAGGATGAACGCTCAAGGAGCGAGCTAGCTAGTTGAATTCAGACCTCGAGTTAGCCAAAAAAGGCTTCATATATATATATATATACATATGAAGCCAGTTTTAAAGGCAAAAGCACCCACCGCTTAGAGATTTTGTAGAGAAGAGATCAAGAATAGAGAAGAGGGGAGGTAGGCTCGGGAGGAGGCGGCCATTGTTTGGAAAACTCTCACAAGGATTGAGACAAAACTCTCATGCATAATACTTGAATACAAGTCCAGTGAAACATATAAAATATGTTGAAACAAATAATTATGACTCAGACAATTACAATCACATCTCACTCAAGTATTTTAATACCGAGCGGCAAATTTCTTCATACTAAATAAGAAGACCATAAACTTCTGTAAAAAGAACATGAACGGTAATAAGATAACGATACATGGTAAGTTGACGATATCATGTTAGGATGTAAAAAGAGTTTTCCTTAATGGTTAACTCTATATCTATAAAGCGTATAAGAGCAAGAATTCGAGAAACTCACATCTATCCATGTAGAAGTTCGTTTACATTCATATGTGCAAACTACGTGCAAGGATTTTGATTCCATTCATATACAGTTCATCCTATTGTCCCTGGAGATTCATTTCATATCTTATCAGTGAACACAACTAGTAACATTTGCGGTTTTTATGTCAAGTAGATAAGAGCAAAGAACTCAGAGAAACTCACCTATATCCATGAAACACTTACATGCATGGTGTTATTTATCCTAAGAATAGATAGTGATCGACTTACTATTAATGAGACATCTATTTGTTAAGATCCTCTCTAGGAGGCAACCAAATTGCCTCCCTCGATTGCCACTTCTTAAGGTTGCATCAATGCGTTTTTTCAAAGAGCACACCTGCATCATAACGATCAAAAACAAAAATATCTTTAGAAACATACCAGCAGTCACACCCAAACACAACCCCATTCCCCACCTCTAGATCCATCCCTCTAGCCAGCCAGCAGTCACAGAGGGCAAGACAGCAAGGCCAAGGGTGTCCAAACCGACCATCAACCGATAAGCTAGCTAGGTAGCCCACATTGCAACTCGGTTCACATGGATACCAATAGCACAAACCAATAGATCTGTCTTACCTCGATCGACATCGCTGGTGTCGGTGGTGAGGTAGCCGAGGCTAAGGTCGGTGGAGCTAGAGGTAGCCGGGGTCACGCACGCTGGGGGGGGGAGGAGGAAGAGGGGAAGGCAGCGTCACCGTAGTTTGTGGGGAGGGGAACAGACAAGAGTAAGGGCGCTAGGGAGTGACGAGTTAGAGCGGAAACCATAGCGGGCTCCTACTAATAAAGAGACTTATCACAACCGGTTCTATTATGGAACCGTCAGTGATACTTATCACAGACGGTTCCACAATGGAACCGTCCATGATATGGTGTCGTATCACAGATGGTACATTATGAAAACTGTCTGTGAAGTATCACAGACGGTTGTTTGTTGAAAACCGTCTATGATATTTTGAAATATCACAGACGGTTATTGTTAAGAACCGTTTGTGATACTTCACAAACAGTTTTCATAATGAATCATCTGTGATATTACCTCTTCACAGACGGTTTTTAGCGCAGCCAGTAACACAGATGGTCGCAAAACCAAAACCGTCCGTGATTGCATGTAATATAAATGGTTTTGGTCAATCGTATATGATGAGGCATTCAGTATTAGCCTTTTTGTAGTAGTGATGGTTAGGGATTTCACATGAGGGATAGATTTTCATAAAAAAATAATTGGAAATAGATATCTATGTGGGAAAACTATGCAAACTATGTCAAAGAAATTGATTAGGATATGGGAGTTTTGTGAAAATACTTGTTAAAATTATTATTGTTATTTGTTTCAAATTACGCTTTTAATCTATTATTTGTATTCAATTGCAAATGCTGCTTTATTACAAAATAACCACAGAAGCCATTTTCTTTGGAACAAGCCATCATCTATAATTACATTGTGTGGTACATCTTGTTTAGTACTCAGAGTACACATTCTTGCTACAATCATTCAGCTGAAGTGGGGGAATCTTTGCCTGCTTTTGGGAAGGAGCTATACGAGGATGGTAATCCTTAGGTCTTGATCCCAGTCGGTTGCTTGTGGCAAGTCGATGGGTTTCCACTGGAGTTTGCTTTCGTTCCGTTACTGTTTCTTTATTTAGTGTCAGCCCTACATGGCTTAATAACTGTAAACTCGACCATAAGGTCACACCTGTTATTTATTAATCAAATTAGTCGTTTATTCTTATATTTGTCTTGTGTGGAATGATATTCATCTATGTTGATATTGTATGCACTAGTGTGATCCTGGACTAGTGCAGTATACACAGAGGGTCCAGATTTATATATTTGGGTCCCGACATGACGCATGTTCGGCCTTGAAGGACCTTGAGGGCCGTGCCCCCTTCGAACCGCATGAGGCCCGCCTCCAAGGCTGCGGGGTGGTTGGGTAGCGTTTCTGGGACCCCCTCACCTCACTGGGAGAGTCGCTGCGGTGTTGGATCCATGGCGGCGTCGGGTCACTCCATTCGAGGTGGTGGATTGGATCTGGATCTAGGGTAGTCGACAGGGTAGGGGGAGGGGGGGTGCTTGATGCGCAGAATCATGTGATTTGTGAGCGGAGGGGTTGTTGGGAGGTGGCTGGAAGGAGGGGGTCGGTGATGGCTGGTGGAGGTGGCTACAATAGGCAGGGGAAGGGCGACAGGGGGAGGAGGGGTTGCCAGGACCGCCATCGCTCCTTTCATCTCATGGGCACTATAGGTTTCTAAGGAAATGTATCTTTGTTGGCCCAAACTGAAGATGAACACTCGCGAACACAATGGAACTCTAGAACGCGAATGAAAGAACACAAGAATTTTTTTGTACCGCCAGAACAACAACAACTTTTCTTATTTTCTCTTGCTCTTATTCAGAAAATCTGATTACAGGGGTGTCCTTTTATTGAGAGCAAATAACTATTTGTATCCGAAAAGGATTCTACGTATCCTGAAGGGATACCACACAAACTCTAGAATCCATAATGAATACTGCCTAAATACTGTAGGACTACGTAAACAAACTATACGTAAAATCTAGTTATACCATATGCATAAAGATTACTAACAAATCACTCCCTAATATTTGTGCACTTACTTATTGAGTTAGTTGGTCTCAACTACGACTTGCCCAACTGTTACTCAATAAAAGACGACGAACACATCTCCTCAACGTCCCGGACTCAACTCCACGGACTCGACTCAGGACGGAGAACACATCTCCTCAATGTCTCGGATTCAACTCCACGGACTCGACTTAGGACGACGAACACATTTTCTCAACGTCTCGGACACACACAAATACGACACGGCAACCTCCTAGTACCAACACAACGCTTCCATCTTAGCAACGCGCCACTCATATTGCATTCTACCAATGTGCATCACTATCTATTCCAGATGTACGCATGCATGCAAACAACTAACTCAATATACTAACATGCACACACACATGATTCGACACTACTGCTTCTACATGCATGGACTCAACTACATGCATGAGCTCGCTCGACGGGATTACCTTTGCGCGATGCGCCGCTAGCTCCACTATGCCTCGCGTCGCTGGGCTTGACCCGTTGAGATCGCCCGTGCCCGCCATCCCGCGCGTTCCGGCCTGCCGTGCACGCTTGTAGCTCCGCCACACCGGCCGCGTCTCACGCCGACACGCCACGGGAGCCACCGTATGTGCACACTCAGCTGCGAGCTTCGAACCCTGCGCTGCCGTCTTGCCACGCTTGCACCGCCGCGCCCGTCGCCACACTGTATATGCCACCCCAGGAGTCGAGATCATCCCTCCTGGGACAGTAGCTTGGGTTTCGAACCTGGAGCTCTGATACCAATTGTTGGTCCAAATCGAAGACGAACACAATGAAACCCTAGAACGCGAACGCAAGAACAGAAGAATTTTTTTTGTGCCGTCGGAACAACAACTTTTTTGATTTTCTCTTCCTTTATTGCTCTTGTTCATAAAATCTGATTACAGTGGTGCCCTTTTATTGAGAGCAAACGACTATTCGTATCCGTAAAGGATTCTACATATCGGGATACCACACAAACTCTAGAATCCATAATGAGTACTACCTAAATACTATAGGACTACGTAAATAAATCCTCACGTAAAATCTAGATATACCATATATACAATGATTACTAACAACTAACAATCTATATCTAGAGATTACATATGACTTCAACGGAAACGCTCATTGTTAGTATTTTTCAAGTCAATCTTATCCTTAATTAATCTCAATTATTTATGTAGCAATCACATATGACTTCAACGGAAATGCTCTTGGAATTTTCCACCTTCAATCTTATCCTCAATCTGTACTATCTAGAGATTTGTTTTTTCTTTTTGCGAAACGGGACAACTGGTTGGGTACCTGCAAGAGGTTACAAGATCAAGTTCTAGAAAATTCACAATATCCCGCATAAGTACGAAGCTGGTGACAACTAAACTACTCCAACTTTTAGCCAGAAAAGATAGTTTTCGTATCGATTGGGGGATTGGGTTAGCCAATGACTACTCCTATCTGGAGATTAGATACATTGACTTCAATGGAAATGCTCTGTCGATCGAGACTCTCTGCACTTAGTCTTCTCCTTAATCTACATATCGATTGGGGGATTGGGTTAGCCAATGACTACTCCCATCTGGAGATTAGATACATTGACTTCAATGGAAATGCTCTGTCGATCGAGACTCTCTGCACTTAGTCTTCTCCTTAATCTACATACACTTCCTATTCTGACCTACGGTCTGTGAAAAACGTCCATACATGCTTTCTACAGAAAAAGTTGTACACTACAAGCTGTGGACTTGTCGAGTTCAGCTAGCAAGGGAATGATTAGCTGCCTTTGCAACCACTCATTTTATACGTCTTTTTCTGAAGGCGTGACTAGATGTTGCTTGTCGTTTTTGCACCATTTGCCTGTATTTTGGGCGGTTGTTTCATAGTCGCAATCGTCATCACCGGTGCAGAAGGATGCGAGGTTAAGGGTAAGACAGACCAGGAGGAACATTAGAAGGAAGAACACGGGCAGATGCCCCATCTGAACAATGATGCAGAAGCAAGGTATATTTCTTGGGCGAAGAACAAGTGAAAACGATGCAGGAACAAGGTATTTCTTCGGCCGTACAGTGCCCTTGGTTGCAGTTTCCTTGGGTGTGGAATACGGATTGATGGTTGTCGTAGTATCGAGAATGGAAGAGGTCGCCATCAAAATTAGGGTTAGAGTACGATAAACAATGCACTGGGCTATCAGATTAATTGGATGGTTGTTACAAGGGGATAGACAATACTACCTCTCGTTCCAAATGTAAGTCGTCTTGAAATTTATGTCGGTCAAACATTTTTAGGTTTGACCATTAATATGTAAAGAAATATCAAGATTCACAACACAAAATTGGTATTACTATATTTTTCATGAAATATACTTTTATAATGTATAATTATTTTTATTTGAAATAACATATTTTTATAGAAATTGATGGTCAAACTATTACACTGGAGACCCTGCCTGTAACATCCCAAAAATCATATTTTGGTAAAATTAAGAGAAAATGAGGGGGAGAATAAGTTTTGGGCAAAAGGTTGTAGGAAAAACTATTTTAGCATGATTTTGAATTTTTGCATAAATCAAATAGTGAATTCACATGCAAACCAGCAAATTGTAAGAATTCTCGAGAAAAACAAAGAGCATATAAAATCCTAAAATATTTACGCAAGAAACTATACTGGGTCAGGAGCCCCCACAAAAATTTTCATAAATTTTTACTTCATTTGCTAAGTACAAAAATTCAGGAATCATTCAACCAGTTTTGAAAAAATTCAAAAGAAAAGTTGAATTTTCCCATTGGGCCTTGGGCCGAAACCGAACTCGGTCCATCTCTCTCACACGCTCGCTCCAGCCCGTGCCTCCCTCTCCTACTAACATGTTGGGCCAACATGTCAGCATCTCTCTTCCACCTCTACGCCTCGTCGGCTCACACTCACCCACGAGGCGAACCCAGCGCCCACAGTTTCATGCTAAACCACCCTCCTGTCACCCCCTACTACCGCCCATGTTATCCACCCCACTGACGCTCTTCTCTTGTGTGAACAGAGAGACCAGAGCAGCTCTCTGAGTAACTTGTGTGGCTGACGGCATCTCGCCGTTTTTCTCGCGCAATTGTCCTAGCTATTAAGTGCTAGAGCACGCACTATCATCCTTAGCTCACCCATGTTCCATCGCTCCTTGGTTTCACAGGAACGCTTGCGTCATTCTCAACGCCAGTGAGCACGCCTCTGTGCCATTGCCGCTCTGGTGAGCTTCCTCACCCATGACAATCGTGTCACTATGATCCTCTTACATCACTCATCCCTCTCCTTTGCTCAATGTAGCCCCGAGAGTCCCTTAGTTTGATCGTGTTCACTTTCGTCCTCGACTCTAGTGTGCACTAGATCTTGCCATCGCGTTCCCATCGCTCCGGTGAGTTCGAGCTCTACCCGAGAGTGTCACAATGTGTTCCATACCCCATTGATGCTATTCCCTCACTCAATGCAGGCAAACTTGCTATGAATCCGAGATCCACTGCTATCTTTTTCTCTCACAGCCGCTGCCACCATTTTCATTCTCCTTTGAAGCCCGGTCTTGAGAAAGCGACTAGAGGCGAATAGGAGCATGCTCACTTTTTCACCTTAATTGAATTCAATACTAATTCACTCCAATAGCTATGGAAGCTATGAAGATCAAAGTACAAGCACAGTGGAAGTCTTGTATTGAATCCAATTAAAACCCCGACGCAAAACACCCAAAATTACCAAAATCTCAAATCTCTAAGTGTTGGGCGGTCTGACCTCTGATAATGGCGGGTCGAATGTTTTGCCTAGCGGTCAGACCGCTGATTTTGGCGGTCAGACCGCCCCTGATGATGAACAGCAAAATCAGCATAGTCAGTCTGAAAAACCGAAACGAAAATCGGTCTAACTTTTGATCCGTAAGGCCAAACTCCACGAAATTTGGAACACACCTTCCTAAGGATATTAGGAACCTATTCCAAGTGGAGATTGAGTAGATCCACGTCAAAGTTTCGACCTTTCTCTGTTTTACCGAAGGAGGGTTCAAAACCGAGCAAAAACGAAAAACTTGATCCAAAACATGCTCGTGGGAGATTGATGATCTAGATGATCCTAGATGTATTCTCACACATCATAGAAAGGTAAAAGAGGGCACGAAACAAACCAAAAACTACCGGATCAAGGAAGCACCCAAAATCATCAAAAGAGAAGGGAAAGCACATGAAGACTCATCTTTGAACAATCATCCATGGATTGATTCATGATTGGTTCTTTGGTTCTGCCCACTCCCTCAAGGAGGCAAAACTCAATCCATGATCACACAACTCAACACATCTTCCTAGAACCCTAAGCCTCTTCTCTTTCTCCTAAGCCCTAAGACAAACTAGGGTTTACCATGAAGTGCTTCAAGTGGTCGCCTAATGCCCCCTCTCTATTTATATGAGGCCTAGAGATTCTAGAAGACTTAACCCTAATGGGCTCTGTTAAGGCCCAATACAAGCAGGTTACACACGCACGCATTTTAAAGCGCCGTCTTCACTTTTCTTGACCTAATCCACTTCTTGACGCACTGCCTTCTTGCGCTGAGTTGGCATTAGGTCACCAAGCGATAGGTGAAATTACCAAAATACCCCTTCTCGATCTTTTTGAAGACCAAGTCCAAACTACATGAAACACATCCATGCCGCATGCGTGTAGATTGATCAGCGGCTCTCATCGTGTCGGCAAGTCTCTCCCATCCGGTTCCCACGGACCACCTTGGCACTTGCACTGCCACCCCGCACCGCTTGATCAAACCGATCGCCGAAGCGCCTGTTCGGTCATCCTTGTCCATTCTGCGCCATGCTTGAGTCACTCGACCTCCCGCATCCATGATCGTTCGGACCTCGGCTCTACAAGCTTAGTCCCGATCCTCCGCCGTTGACCGTCGTTGACCTCCAAGCCACTGCGACAATGAATAGACAAGCAACACGAATCCGGAACAAGTTCTTCACAACTTGACCCCGTTAGCCAAAACATGCAATATGCAACACATATGCATTATCAACAAGGAAATGACCTATCCCAAAATCAATCCACAACTAATATCATCATTCAGCACATAAACCGGTCAGATCGCCGTTCGGCGGTCGATCACTCAGGGGGTGAACCGATTTCACTTAAGTCACGGTAGGTCGATCATTGGATTGGCGGTCTCGACCACATAGGCGGTCGACCGCCACGAAACCGGTCGACCGCTTTGAGACTGACAGATTCGATAACTTTGATTTAAAACGCTTGAAACTTCAAACCAAAAGCAACATTGCCAATTGTTTCATCATTCTAAGATCATGGGCATATCCCCATGATATCCACAATCTCCCCCTTGATGAACACATTGGTAATCTCTCAGAAAATGTGGTGTTGGGGTTTGAAAAGTAAAGTACTCGACGTTTTCGCACAAAGGCACAACTTGGTCCAAATGCAAGAAAAAACAAAGGCAATGACCAAGCTGGCTTCAGAATAGCATAAGCAAGTGAGATAACGCAAAAGAAAGCACAAAAGCTTCAATTTCCAAAGAATAGCCAAAAATCTCACTTAGGTCCATATGAAAGAACAATTGTTCTATTTGACCTTTGATCATTGTGAGTCTTCAAGAATTGCAATTCAAATTCAGAAAAGAGCAATAAGACCAAAAGAATGCAATTGAGATGCTCCCACTCACTATGATCACCAAAATTCAAGAAAATGTCATTTTCTCCCTATGACTCAAAAAGCTCTCAAAAACAACATTTTCACAAATCTTTCTCCCTTTGACAATGAATTCATCAAGGTTCATGGAAGAAGATAGAGCATGAATGTAATGGAATGGCTGCAATTTTGTAATTTTTCATGTTTTCAGTTTTTTTTGTTTTTGTTTTGTTTTTAACTTTGAGCAAAAGGAGTCATGAAGATTATCCATGAAGACTGTACAAGTATTACACCAAGCCATATTATGTGAAGAAGCTAGGTTCAATCATGGCAAAACATGTACAAACAAAGCTAAGGCCAAAATAGCAATAATCACGAGATTAAATGAATTGAAGGCATGACAAGGTGCTCAAGATCATAGTTTAACTATAGGTATCAAAAAATGAGTCAGGCCATGTCTATAAGCAAAATGGAGACCAGAAACTAAAAATTGAGTCAATTTTGAGCATTTAGATTTGAAACAATTTGGTCAAGCATTTAGAATTTAGCACATTGAGCACTTTGCTGAAAATGATTGGTTTTATCTTAGTAAAGCAAGTCCTGGACTAGGAGCCATCCACAACTGCCTTCTAAGCTTCAACCAATTGCCAATTTATTTTCTTAGCATTGTGCTAGATCTCAAGCCTCACTGCGACCATCCCAAGCAACAAAAGCTTAAGAGAATAGTCTGGGTCATCCAAAACTCCCCCTGAGTTCATGCCTAGTGCAATGGCAAGCCGTCTCATGAGAAAGAATTGGTGAGATCATTTTTTTCGCACTGAAAAAGCTCATTTTTCATTTGCTTGACTTAAGAATTATCATAGCTCAATTTAAAACTCAAAATAAGTTCAAGACTCAATTAAGCCTATATGACATGGCATGAATCATGAGAGGATCAAATGACCCAAAGTTACATTACCAATTTAGAATTAATTAAAGTTATTATTTTGTTGGACTTTCTGAAATTTGAAAGGGTTTGTTTGATTTATTTAAAATTCTAAAGATTTAAAAGTCAAAAATAAAATTTATTAAAGTTTTTGAAGTTTTATTTGAGTTAAAGTTGGAAAAAATAAAAATTAATTAATTTCTAGAATTTCTAGAGATGATTAAAAGCTTTCCTAATTATTTTAAAACAAATAAATTATGTGCAAAAATAAAAGCCAACTTTAAGTTAGAATTATTTTTATTAAGTTGAAAATAATTATAGGAATTTTTGTAAATTTTTTAGAATTTTTGGACTCCATTTGCTATATTCTAAAAATATTTGATTTATTGTTTAATCTTTATTCCGAAAATATGAACAGTGACTTGCCGTTCGGTCTATCTACAGTAATGCATGAATTGTAACTGATGAACAGTAATTCGGATTTTTTTTTTAAAAAAATAATAATAAAATATATTTTATTCAGTTCCCATCGGGTCACCCCTCTCTATGCTGCTCCATGGCAAGCACACTTAACGTGCAGAGTCTTAGCATGCATGGGCTGCCAACCAACCATTTTGGTTTCAGATCAATATGATATTCCTTTATTTCTTTTATTCTTTGTCTTTCTCTCTCCTATCTTCTTCTTCCTCGTGAGTTTTCTTCTCTTCTTAGTTTCTTTTCCAAAAGCATCCATGACCGGCGCCACCACCCGAGTTACCGACCTCGCCGACCACCGGCGCCGCCTCACCGTGCCGCCCATCTCGACCACGGCGCCACCTCCTCCTCCTCTCCTCAAAACCGAATCATGGAGCTTCAACTCCATTAATGGCTGAACCTCGCTCTTTCTCTCCATTCTCCATACTCAATGCGTTAAATTGATTCCGTTTGAAGCTAAATGTGCGCATTAACGTCATGCACGTCATAACACCATCAATTGCACGTTACCTCCACTACATGCAGTTAATTTCATCGTTTCATTTCGTTCTTCAATTACAACCAAAGCTGACGGCCGTAGCTCTTCGCGCTTCCCCAACGTTTCGGCTCCCCTCCGCCCCTATATAAGGGAGCACCGGGTGCGCATTCTCAACACCAACACATTCCCATCACTCATTCCTCCTCTCCCCTCCTCGTTTGGCCGAATTTGGAAGTTGAAGCTCGAGGTCCGAACGTCGTTCATCGGTCAATTCGTCCTCTACGGTGGAGCCTCGCACCATCGACCACACCACTAGCTTCCTCGGCGTGGTCTACACGTGCGTCCTCGCCTTGCGGAGCATCGCCGAGCACCGCCGCCACCGTGAGCCCACGCCGCCGACGTTGTCATCCTCGCCCGGCCATCCCAGACACGTCCTACCACAACCGAGGTGAGCTCCGGCATCACGTCCTCCCCTCCTTCATTCCACCCCTCGCCGGCCGTCGGAACGCCGTCGTTCGCCGGCAACATCGCCATTTAAACCATAGACCGAAGCTTCCTCTTTTGCGAATTTCGTCGCCGTCGAGCTAGCTCCGACCACACCGTCTCCACCACTGGCATCGCGTTGTCGCACTCTTCGTGATGCTCTCTTTTCCTTACCAATTCCGTCACCCGAGCATCACCAAGACATTGTGCAAGCCACGACCACCCATGCTTTCTGTTCTTCGTTCGGCATGTATTGAAGATAAACAAAGTGCAATTTAATTATCTAGTCACTTCATCTTTGTACTTGTCCATTTTAATCTTCCAAAATTTCGTTCTCTCACATACAAAGTCCAAATCCGTTGATTCTTCCTCCTAAATTCATCTAAATTCATCTACTATTCCCAGTATTTATTTCATAATTTTTAGATTTTATTTAATTTCCGTTAATTATTTGGTCCATTTTTGCTGTCTGCTGCCGCCACGCCCGACCGCGGCGCTTTTCCACCCCAACCGCGGCGAAGCGTTCCCCGCGGTTCCCTCTTCAAATCGCCACAAACCTCATCCGCTAACTCCTCTCCGTTTGCCCGCAACGCCGACGTTCGCCCGTCGTCCGTAGAAGGTTTCTCTGTCAGATCGTGCCGCCATCGAAGGTCGTCTCGCCGAAGTCGTTTACATCTGTTGAGTTTGCCTCGACATATCGTACTTCGTCACCATCACCTTGGTCATAAAACTCCTTCTTTGTTCCCAGTTATCCGAAACCATAATTTCTGATGAATAGTATAATTTTCGGAATTTTATTATTTCATGTAACATTCAACCTTCCGGAATTTCGTTCTCCCTCATACGAACTCCGATTCCTTCGATTCAACTTCCTAAATTCATAAAAAGTCAATACCTTCCTAGCAGTATTTATGTTATAATTTTTGGATTTTATTTGGATTTTATTTGAATATTATTTGAATTCGAATCGTTTACGCGTATAGATTTCGACGACTTCGGACGACCGGATTTCAACATCATTTGAGAATAATCCATTAAGCAAGGCAAGTTACATTCTTGACCATACTTGCACCCAGTATTTAAAATTATTTAAATTCTGTTTTAAATTATTATTGCATGCGTATTTATATACAAGTAATTTAAATTCCTGTTTTAAGCTTTATAGTTATTCCCAATGCCTTTGTATGTCCAATTATTGTCAAGAGAGGTGGTATGGAGACTATTATCGAATGCATATTTTGGAGTTTGGATAATAAAATAAGATTGTGAATGGATGTGTGAAGATAGAGGAAAATTGTTAATAAATAATGAATGATTACAAAAATAGGTGATTATTGGTATTGGATTATGGAAATAGATTATTATTAAGGATCGGATTGTGGTATTATTAGAGTTATATGATTGTTGGATATTAGATGTCAATCATAGATATAGATTATCATTGGATTATTGGATATGGGAATGAATGATGTTGGATTATTAGAAATACATGATTATTATGGTTGTATTGTAGAAATAAATGATTATTGGATACCGGATTTTAGAGGTAGATTGTTGTTGATGTTGGATTAATAAAGATTGGATGATAGAT
This sequence comes from Phyllostachys edulis, assembly GCA_036346405.1. Taxonomy (NCBI): domain Eukaryota; kingdom Viridiplantae; phylum Streptophyta; class Magnoliopsida; order Poales; family Poaceae; genus Phyllostachys; species Phyllostachys edulis. Next base: position 7,402,763 of record CM070558.1, read on the forward strand.
AGATACTATAGTCAAATCTGAATTGTTGATATTGGATTCTAGAAATAGATTGACATTGGATATCAGATTATCTAAAAATTTGATTATAGGATTACATAGTCATTGGAATGATAGATATCGGATTATAAAATTTGAGTATAGTTAAATATTTAGATCAATTGAAGTTGGATCATAGAAATAGACTTATACGGTGTAGATTGGACTAATGAATTTTGGATTTCTAAAGGTTGGATTATCACAATGCTGATGGATTACATACTGATCTCGTTCTTGACAAGTCTTGGACATTTAACCCTCACCCTAGATAAAATCTAGTTGATACAATAGTATGAACTAGAATATTTTGAGACAGATTATGCTTAGCAATGCTTAGACCCCAAAATGTTTGATTTGGGAAACTTTCAGCCAAAAATCAAATATTGTTTAAGAATCTATGGCATTGGTTTGTCATGGAAGTTTTGTCGTAAATGAATTTGAGAAAAATAAATAAAATTATGGTTTGTACTTGGGCGAAATGGTTGTTTGGATGGTGCATGTTAATGCACGGGATCGAGTCATTTCCATGATCGAGGCCCATGGGTTTTGTGGAAAGTCGCCCAAGTCAATTGAGGACCGGCCTCTGAGCGTTCCTTTGCTATGCCTATAATGGGCTATGCCTCACCGTGCAACCACATGTCCTGAGTATGGGTAGGGACACAGCTAATTAATTTGTAAAGTTCCATCGCGGTTGACCCTGTTTATGCGTGGGCGGTCTTTCATGGCCATTTTTTGACAAAGTCTTTTATGACTATTGTTCCCACCGGCGCAAGAGGGCTAGGAACTCTGGATTTCTATTCCAAAGGGGCGAAACCTTAGCGAGGGAAATCATGTGGAATGGCGCATTGTAAAGGCCTTGCACGTGCTCTAGGCGCTTACCTAAGGTAGTGGCGGTGGTACCGACGGATGCCAAGCAAACTAGAGAATTCGTGTCATGTGGGTAAAGTGTACAACCTCTGCAGTGTAAAACTATTGAATAGCCGCGTCATGATCATGGACATGCTAGCAAAGCCACTCAAAGTTAGACTTGGATTTTGATTTCAAAAGACTTTATCAAGCTGGTTTATTTAAATGGGAATTGGGCGGAAGCCATGTGATAGGAGGGTATCCTTCACCATTCATGTGTGAATGTTATCGACTATAAAATTGATTTAGAAAATGAATTTTAGTTATTGTGTAAACCGCTTTGGAACTTAGTACAAGTATTTAAAGAAATTGCTGATTTATGCAAATGTAACCAATAAGCCATCCTTTGTTACATCCATGTATGCATGTCATTACATTATTTGACAGGTGTAACTTACAGCACGGTAGTTGTGCTCATACTTGCTTAATTGCAAACAAATTTGAGAGGAGAAGGATCGCATCATCGGTGTGGATCTCGACGACTAGGCCGCTTCCCGGTCGATTGCTCGTGGCGTATTAACTGGACTCTACTACATCTTCTTCGTCTTCCATTGTGTTTTTATTGTTGGCTTGTAAGCCCTGTTGTAATAAACTCGTTGATTATTAATAAAGTTATGCGATTTATGGATGTTACCATATTTGTTTAAGCTGTGAACTAGCTACCGATCATGGGACTAGTTGAAGTGCACAGAGGATTTGGGACGTTAATCCGGGTCTTACAGGATCACTAAAACAAAACTAGTCATAAGATCCAACAAGTCATATTATAATGCGCTTTGCTCACAGATAATAAAGCTAGCATGGCAAAAGCTAAGCTATACATAAAAAGCTACAATGAAGTCTAGCAAACTAGAACAAGACATGGCAGGGTATAAAGCATGAAATCAAGTCATACAAGGATAATAATCAAAGCTCCACAAGTTTATATTACAATGCAAGTCGCTGAATTGTAAAATGCATTATGATACAAATGAATGCAAAAAGAGCAAACTCCCCCTCAAAGCAGGCCAAGAGAACTAATAACCCCCAACTCTCCCCGCAAAGAAGCAAAACAAGAAGAATCAAGAACTTTAGGTGAAAATGTCAGCAACCTACTGCTCGGACTCTACAAAGTGAAGCACAACATCACCCTTCTCAACATGGTCTCTAAGGAAATGATATTTAACATCAATGTGCTTAGTCCTAGAATGTTGCCTTTGGGTTTTTGGCAAAGTTAATGGCGAAGTGTTGTCACGAAAAGAGAACACTACCCAAAGACAACCCATAGTCCCGCAAGTAGACAAGATCCAGAGAACACGAGAGCAACTCATCGCTCATAGCTACATACTCGGCCTCGGCGATGGATCGTGCAATGAGGATTGTTTCCTAGATGACCAAGAGATAAGAGATGTGCCTAAGAAATGACAAGTGCGAAGTACTCTTCCTATCCACTCTACACCGTGAAATCGAAGATCGAAAAAGCCCGAATAGAGAGAGTAAGAAGAAGAATACCAAAGTCCAAAGTCAAGAGTGTCTGGAGGTACTGAATATGCGACGCACTGCTTGACGATGAGAAGCTCGAGGGGAAGCCTGAAATCGAGCGCACAGACACACAGCAAATTGTATGTCCGGCCTCGACGCTGTGAGATAGAGGAGGGAGCCGATCATGCTGCGGTACTCCTTCTGGTCCACAGGCTCTCCATCCTCATCAGGGTCCAGCACGGTGGTCGTGGCAATGGGAGTAGACATTGGCCATCGCTTCCCATGTCGGTTACCAAGAAGGTCCTTTGTATACTTACTTTGATGAATGAAGGTACCTTCTTTTAGTTGCTTGACTTGAAGACCAAGGAAGAAGGTCAATTCGCCCATCATGCTCATCTCGAACTCCCTGCTCATAGAATCTGAAAATCTGGACACCAAAGCATGAGAGGAACCACCGAATATAATGTCATCCACATAAATCTGAACCAACAAAAAGTCACTGCCATGCCTGAGAGTGAACAAGGTTTTATCTACCATTCCCATTTTGAAATCATTTTTAAGCAGAAAACTCTTAAGCCTATCATACCAAGCTCTAGGGGCTTGCTTCAATCCATACAAGGCTTTGGAGAGTTTAAAAACATGGTTTGGGAACTTGGGATTTTCAAAACCAGGTGGTTGCTTGACAAAAACCTCTTCTTCTATGAAACCATTCAGAAAAGCACTTTTGACATCCATTTGAAATAGCTTGAAGCCCTTGGATGCCGCAAATGCTAGCAAAATGCGAATGGCTTCTAATCTAGCTCAGGAGCAAAGGTCTCCTCAAAGTCCGAGCCTCTACTTGGGAATACCCTTGAGCTACAAGTCTAGCCTTATTGCGAACTACCAACCCATCTTCACTTTGCTTATTTTTGAAAACCCATTTTGTTCCAATTACATTATGATTAGGTGGAGATTCAACTAAGGTCCAGACTTTGTTTCTTTCAAAATTTTCAAGTTCTTCATGCATGGCATTGACCCAAGAGGCATCAGAAAGAGCATGGGTGACATCTCGGGGTTCAAAAGAAGCAACAAAAGCGAGAATGTGCATGAGAATCAGAGAATGAACCCGAGCGAGTGACTCGCTCATGTAGATCCCCAATCATCTGCTCGGTGGATCTGTCGCTGAATATGAAGAGGAGCTCACGTGCGTAGTGGCCTCTACCTCATGGGTGTGGAGATAGGAGTAGAGCCACTCTGATCGTCGGTGAAGGTAGGAAGAGGTTGCTCATCTGAAGCTGGTGTAGTGGAAGCAGGCTCTCCAACCAAGTCAGAAGGAACTTGAGGATAGATTGGGTCCTCATCCTCAGAGTCATCATCGACGAACATGCTCTCGTAAACACGTGTACTGCATCATCGGGTCTAGTACCAGGACTAGCCTCATCAAAAGTGACTTCGCAAGTCTCAACAACTTTGTTAGTGTCAAAATTAAAAACACGATAGCCACGAGAATGAGCAGGATATCCAAGAAATATGCCATCAGAACATCTAGATTCAAATTTATCAAGGTTGCCATGTTTAAGAATAAAGCACTTGCAACCAAAAATCTTGAAATGAGAAACTTTGGGCTTATGACCAAATCTGAGCTCATAAGAAGTCTTACCAATCACAGATCTCAAGAAAACCCTATTGGAAATATAGCAAGCAGCTTGAGATCGCCTCAGCCCAAAACCTCCTAGGTGTGGAATGCTCATCTAGCATGGTCCTAGCCATCTCTACAAGGGTCCTATTCTTCCTCTCTACAACACCATTCTGCTGGGGAACTCTAGGTGAAGAAAACTGGTGCTCAATACCCCTATCAGTGCAAAAGGTGGCAAAGGAGGAATTCTTGAATTCATCCCATTGTCACTCCTAATGGCCCTCAAAGCTCTAGGAAGCTCAACAAAGAAGTCTAAGGACCAACTCTCTAAAGAAGCAAAAAGCCTCGTCCTTAGAAACCGAGAAAATAAACCCATGAATACCGGAGTAATCATCCACAATCACAAGCACATACCATTTCCCACCCACGATGAACTCTAGAAGGACCAACAGTGTCTAAGTGCAAGAGCCGACCAGTCCATCACCATCACTAAGGTAAGAGGTGGATGAGAAGCGAAACCATCTTACCATGTCTACTGTGGTGAGCAAACAAGGTCTCTAATGACCTTTAGCCTAGGCAAACCTCTAATCAAATCCTCACATCGACTCTAGTCAAGTGGTCGGGCCTATGTGACCAAGCCTCACGATGCCACAACACTAGATCATGGGAGTCGGTTACAAGACACCTAGGGCTAGAAGTAGAAGAGATCTGAAATCGGCACAAAAGATCCTCTCAAACCTAAAGATCTCAAAGACAAGCTCACCAGAGGAATCTATAACCTTGCACTCACCACTCTTAAATCTCACCTCTAGACCCTCATCAAGCGCTTGAGAAGCGAAGCAGATTATACCTCACTTACTTACCAAAGCGACGTCCTTGAGCATGAACTTGTTGTTGACGCCAAGACTTGTGCCCTTGGTCATCACGGTCCCGTAGAAGCATCCCCAAATGTGATCAATTCATTGCTTGGGATGCACGTGTGAGGAGGAGAACTATCTAGAATCCTCGGTCATGTGTCAAGAGCACCGAGTCAACAAGCCATATGTCCTCCTTCCTCAAGACGACGGACCTACAAGGCACGTAACAGAAAACATCGTGCCTCGAAGATGGGGTTAGTGACAAAAGACTTGGGAATCCAAGATCGAGTCACACGATGCTTAGGCAAAACAAAGAGAAGCGATAAAATGGTTAGGAGCAAAATCATAAGAATGCACACGAGAACCACCTAGACCTCTCCGAATCGACCTACCAAAAGGTCGGTACTCCCCTATCTAGATGCTACCCGTGGTCTCTCCTCACGAAACCCTAAACCGAAGCACGCCTAGAGCCACCAAAGGAGTCAAAGAAGTCCTCTCTGAACCTAGGCCTATGTCTAGTAGGAAAACAGTCGCTGGCTCTAGAGACTACAAGATGTGAAGAAACTCCTCTAATGGTTCTCAAGGTACTCATCCTCTCCTTTCTCTCAATCTTGGCTCTCTAAAGAGAACTCAACAATGTGGCCATTCTTCTTGCAGAAGGTGCAATGGTACTTGACCTTTTGAGGGTCCGACTCGATGAAGTAGAAGCACCTATCTTGCTAGAAGTGGTTTGAGCAAAACCAGAGATTTGAAGACTATCTTGGATGGCTTAGAGGGTTCTACCTCAAGCAGGCCACTCTCACAGCTCTAACAATCTTAGGTGGATGATTCTTGGAATGCTCTAGAGAATTAAATCCTAGGCCACTATTATTCACACTCACCTTAGACTTGTCAAGAATCATGTTGAGGTTCTTCTTCCCACCAATAAATCTCTCAAGAGTCTCTTTAAGGTAGTCATTTTGTTTGGCTAGTTCATAACAAGAAGCACACTTATTTGACTTGCTAGCCCTATCAGATTTTTCTTTATAGTGAGCTACCTCGGCTTTCAAAGCCTCACAAGACACACAATAGTTATCTCTAATCTTATCCAACTGCTCTTTGAACTTAACTCTAAAAGCTTCTTGTATCTTATCTACATTATGCCCAAGTTCAATACAAAGAGTACAAGAATCAGAATCAACAACTTTCTTGGAAGCAGTCATGGACATGGATTGTTCAATTTTAGCCTTTTCTTCTAGTGTCTTGTTTAAAGCATCATTCTCAAGTGTGAGTTTAACACAGTTTTCACATGAAGCACTTTTAGAGTACATAATCATTTTAGACATCTCCTTCATTTTAATCCTATTTTTCTCACAATGAGAGCAGGTGTGACTAGCATCAAATTTCATCAATTCTTTTGTAGCACTATCCAATTTTAGTTCAAGCAAAGCACAATTTGAACAAGGCAAAGGGATAGCATCAACAGTAGTCACATCTAAAGCAATGGCATTCATGCAAGCAGGACTAGATTTGAGAGTTTCTAGTTCATCAAAAGCATCTTTCAGTTGACTAGCAATAGAGGAATGAGCAGATTTCAGATTTGCTAGTTTATTAAGCAAGCTAGAGCAAGAATCACAATCATCAACAGGATTAATGGATTTGAGCCTATCAACCTCTAAGTTCAAATCATCAATCATGGCATCCTGTTTTCTAATCATTTTTTCTTGCTTATACATCTTTTTTTCAGCAAAAGCTAACGCATGTTTCATATTCTCAAGTGAAGGACGTACCTCATCGGGATCGCTGAAAAGGTCGTCGTCGTTGGAGGAGTCGACATCATGGCTATCTCTAGCCATGAAGCACATGCCGGTGAAGTCCTGGGCCTTCTTCTTGCCATGAGAGTCATCGTCGTCATCCTCCGTCTCCGAGTCCACATCGCTCATTTTCACACTCTCAAGAGCGGCAAGGACTTGGCTGACGAACTTGCGATAGTTTGGCTTCTTGCCTTTCTTGTCTTTGGTTTGATGACGCCTCCGAGAGTCCTTCTCCTCCTTGCCCTTCAGCTTGGGGCACTTGGAGCGAATGTGGTTAGGCTCACCACACTCGAAACAAGTGACAGGGCCACCTCTCCTCCTGTTCCTCACTTTGTTGTAAACTCTCGAGAATTTGGTGGATAGGAGGGCTAAATCATCCTCAGGTAGCTTCTCTAGCTGCTCATCGCTCAAAGAATGTAAAGCTGACAAAGAAAAGCCAGATGAGCCAAAATCAAAGGAATCAGTCGAGCTACCCTTAGATGGGTCGACCACCAAAGCCATCAACTCTATCTTGGGGAGACGCGAGATAAACTCAATCTCATGCGTCTTCAATCTCGAGTAGAGCTTATCCATGGTAAGCTCACTCATGACAGTGTTGTCATTGATGGATGTGATCTTCATCCCCCAGACCTTCACATCAAGAGCACCCAAAAGCAGGCGTGCGTTCTCGGACTTAGTGAAAACAAGATCGCTATACAAGATCATGAAGAATCTTGGAGAACCTCCCCCCGGCTCATCTAAAGACTCACGTGCCTTTACTCAATCTTTGAGTATTCTTTCTTGAGCTGGTTCTCTCACTTCCTTGATCGCGGTAGAACCCTCGTGGTAATCACAGAGAGTCCTCCGGATCTCGTGAGCGGACCTCAAATGAGCCACGCTACCAAACTCGAGATCGACTAAGACCTTGGATCGAAAGTTTCGAGCCTTGCTATTAGCCTCAACATCCGGAGTGATCACATCGTCATTGGTCGGCACGACATATGGATTTTTGACCTTAAGCCAAATAGCGTGCCCTTGAGCCTCGATGTAGGCATGCATGCGTGCCTTCCAGTAAGCAAAATTAACTCCATCGAAAACAGGTGGTTTGGTTGAATACTTGTTAGTCGCCATGGCTCCAAAGACCGGTTAAGATCTATGAGAAGAGCTAACCGGGCTCTGATACCAATTGTAGGACCGAAAAGCGACTAGAGGGGGTGAATAGGAGCACGCTCACTTTTTCACCTTAATTGAATTCAATACTAATTCACTCCAATAACTATGGAAGCTATGAAGATCAAAGTACAAGCACAGTGGAAGTCTTGTATTGAATTCAATTAAAACCCCGACGCAAAACACCCAAAATTACCAAAATCTCAAATCTCTAAGTGTTGGGCGGTCTGACCTTTGATATTGGCGGGTCGAATGTTTTGCCTAGAGGTCAGACCGCTGATTTTGATGGTCGACCACCGATGATGAACAGCAAAATCAGCACAGTCAGTCTGAAAAACCGAAACAAAAATCGGTCTAACTTTTGATCCGTAAGGCCAAACTCTACGAAATTTGGAACACACCTTCCTAAGGATATTAGGAACCTATTCCAAGTGGATATTGAGTAGATCCATGTCAAAGTTTCGACCTTTCTCTATTTTACCAAAGGAGGGTTCAAAACCGAGCAAAAACGAAAAACTTGATCCAAAACTTGCTCGTGGGAGATTGATGATCTAGATAATCCTAGATGTATTCCCACACATCATAGCAAGGTAAAAGAGGGCACGAAACAAACTAAAAACCACAGGATTAAGGAAGCACCCAAAATCATCAAAAGAGAAGGGAAAGCACATGAAGACTCATTTTTGAACAATCATCGTGTCGGCAAGTCTCTCCCATCCAGTTCCCACCGGACCACCTTGGCACTTGCACCAACCCCCGCACCGCTTGATCAAACTAGTCGCACCGAACTGCCCGTTCGGTCATCCTTATCCATTCTGCGCCATGCTTGAGTCACTCGACCTCACCCGGCATCCATGATCGTTCTGGACCTCAGCTCTCCAAGCTTAGTCCCGATCCTCCTTGCCGTTGACCGTCGTTGACCTCCAAGCCACCTGCACAGCAATAGACAAGCAAACACGAATCCGGGAACAAGTTCTTCACAATTTGACCCACGCTAGCCAAAACATGCAATATGCAACACATATGCATTATCAACAAGGAAATGACCTGTCCCAAAATCAATCCACAACTAATATCATCATTCAAGACATAAACCGGTCGATCATTGTTACGCCGGTCGACCGCCCAGGATCGAACCAGATTTCCACTTAAGTCACGGCCGGTCTGACCGTCGGATTGGCGGTCGATCCATCACACAGCGGTCGACCGCCACACGTAAACCGGTCGACCTACCGAGACCGACAGATTCAGTAACTTTGACGAAAACGCTTGAAACTTCAAACCAAAAGCAACATTGCCAATTGTTTCATCATCCTAAGATCATGGGCATATCCCCATGATATCCACACCCAGTGAGCCTCAGACCGATTCCTAGTATCTACACCATCTCTAACACCTTAGTGACCTAACGTGACACTCCTTGTAGCTCCTCCATTGCTGTGGTGAGCTATCGTCGTGAATCTTCTTTGCATCGCCGCTGCTCGTCGTCGACAAGCCGCCTCAACCCTTCCCTGACCTCATTTTCTTCACCCTCACGATCGTAGTGTTTCCTTGATCCTAATTCGTGCCTCAATTCACCAAGGGCGAGTCCCTAATACATTTTCCCTGCTTCCCACTTTCTATTCTACTACTCAACATCGCCACTCATTGCACCGTTCGATCGTGGCAAGATCGCCATGGCTCTTGGCCATGCGCGCAACTGTGCTGCTTTCTATCTTTCTCTTTCTCTGACTGGTGGGACCCACTCATGATTAGGATTTAGTTAACACTAAATAACAGCAGTTAAGAGTACTAAGTGGATGACAAGTGGGGCCAGCCAAAAATAATAACAGAAATCTAATTTCAAACGTGATTGGAATATGTGTCAGTGACATGCATGTGAGACCACACACTATTCCCATTTTAAAACACATTTTAAAACTGAGAGACTCACATGTGGGTCCCAGTCGTTAGATAATTAAAAATAAAAATAGGCTTAATCATTTAGTTAATGAATAATGAGTCTATGACATGTGGAACCGCCTTTGATTTACAAATAAAAATCTAGAGAATAAAACTATGAGTTACTAACAAGTAGGCCCCACATGTAAGTTAATAAAAATTGAAAAAAATAAGAAAGAAAATTTTAGTTCAGAGGAAAATATGCTTTTCTATTGGAAAGTATAAACCATAGAAAATACGCTTTTGACGTCACCCTTTTAATAATTTCGGAATTTCAAAATCGAAACAAATTGAATCGTTAATAACTTTTGCATACGAACTTCAAGTAAGATGAATCTTTTCTATAAATTCATCTAAAATCATCCTCTATATGATGATGCAAAAATATTTGGATTTTTTTGCTATTGAAATTATTTCTCTATATTTATTTTGTTTTCGTCTCTCTTTATTAGACGTCGATTATTTGAGCGAATTTTACAACGATCCTCCATTCTCGTATTTAGAGCAACCAGAGCAAGGTAATGTAACATCCCCATTTTTAGGCCTTTTTGAAAATTTCGCAATAAAAATAACCGTATGATTTTTCTGAATTGTTAAAGCTTAATTTGAAATTTTAGAAATTAAAACAAATTTAATGTGAGTAAATCAAACTTCAATTAAATAAAAATTTTCTTATTTGATTTTTCTAGTTTTATCTTGGAATTCCTTTTTCCATGACCTCGTTGTTTTTCCATGGAGTTCTTTTTATTTCTTTTCAGCTTGCTCGTACTTAAGAGTTCTTTTAAAGCTTTAGAAATAAAACAAACCGCTGGCATTTCATTGAATAAATGTAAAGCTTAAATTAAAATTCCAAAGTGAAAAACATTTAAATGATTAAATTAAAATTTAATTAAATTCAAAATGAGTTTAGTGGATTTTCTTGGTTTCTTGGATTTTATTCAAGTTTGCTATTTCTTGCAACCCTATCGCTTTTAATTCTTTTCTATCTTCCCAAAAATTATTTTATTCATTGTAAAATGTAATTTAAAGTATTAATTTAAAGTGGTTATTTATTAAGAAGCTTTGAAAATAAAAATAATCATTTGATTTTATCGATTCAATTTAAAGCTTAAATTGAATTTTTGAAGGAAAAATATTTTAATTTGCTAAAATAAACTTGAAAAAATCAAAAACTATTTCATTTGATCTATTCAAGTTCCAAAGTATTTTATGAAATTTTCTTCAAATTTTCAGATTTATTTATTTTTCGGATTTTTCTTTATTCCGTCTTTTCTTTCTCTCTCCTCCTTTTTCCTATTCATTGTTTTTTGTCAGACCCACGGGTGTGGAATACCCGAAGATCTTATGTGTATACAGTGCTAGTCCTAGGAATAAAGACTAGCACACACATTCACAACATTTGGCATCACATTCATACATTCATAATCTAAAGTAAAGCTAAAGGACATTCTACTTAAGCTATTACAACAGTTATTACATCAACGACCGATCGACCAAATAAAAGTAGTCATAAGAGAAAGTAAAACACAGCGGAAAACATAGTAGTAGTAGCAAAAGTCCAACGGCATGCCCATCCAATCCCGCAGGCAACCGACAAGGAAACAAGGCCTAAGTAGACCGGTCACCTAAACCCCTCGGTGCTAGGTGCAAAGAAATCGTCGTCTGGTACTGGCTCATCTGCAAAGTCTAAACCAACGATAATAGCAAGATTGAGTACTTGTGTACTCAGCAAGACTTATAGTGTATCACAAAATCATATTAGATGCAAGGCTGTCAAATGTATGGCTCTACTCTACAAGTTCTTTTGCTCAAAGCCAAATTTATTTGCAATAATCATAAATAATAATTTGTAACAAAATTTGAAAGAGCAGTTTATGAAAAAGTAAATACATGACAGTAAGTAAAGTAACTGAAGAAGTAACAACAACTCCCACAACCTTGGTTTGTTGTAAGCAAAAATATAATCATATTTTGCCATAGAAATGGCACTAACAAATTCATGTTCAACCATAGAAATGGTAGTCCTGCTATAGAAATAGCAAATTAGTCATAGAAATGACAGTTCGGCTATAGACATAGTAACAAAGCCATAGAAATGGCAGTTAACTCAACAAATGAAAACCCCTATGTCATTACCCCAATCTTTTATGACAAAATAATTTGGAAAACCAAAAGCTACAGCCATACCAGCCGTACTAAGCATGCTCATGACCGCGAGCATGGCTATTCGAATAGTTTATCACTCTGTAGAGATGTACAACTTTACCCGTAGTACGTGGTATCCCAATTGCATGGAATATCTCTATATCGCTGCTCACTGCCGAAGGTAAGCTACCTAGAGTTCACGACGCACCTTTTACATTATCTAGTCCTAACCTTGTACTAGCCCTGCGAATCATTATCCTCATCCGTCGGGACAAAAACATTGATAATAATAAAGTAACACATCGAACGAGGAGCCTCACTCACCCAGATAGAAACCCGTTGAGTGAGTCCCTGACTTCTCCCAGATAGAAACCCGTCAAAGTGAGGCATCCGTAGTTGTGTCAGCATGCCAGTCCTTCGGCAATGCGCGCACTACTTCTGCCTACTGTCATGCAAGGCTAAGATTTGATAACTTAGTTAGCTACGACTATCCCATACTAGCACATATGGTTGTACAATTAGGTCTTAGTCCCGGATTTGCTGGCTTCAGTCCTTAATCGACTACGGGCGAGATATCCACCCTATCTACTAGTGATTCACAATCCTCACTCTTTCAGAATACAATATATCTCGCCCGCATCTAAAGACTAAATTTTTCATGTCATTTTCATATAAAATAACAGAGGTAACTCCTCTGGACATTTTTAAAAATAATCCCAAACACACGAATTAACATATTGTCCTTTAATTAATTTTTAGAAATTCTATCACTCTAGTTGCATTTGTACGACAATCGTACTCAAAATTTTCCATTTGACATTATTTATTGTCTAACCCATCTCCTCAAGGTTACAATAGTAGGGGATCGATATTTCAAGGAGACATATGCAACAAATAGGATTTACAACTACTAATTTCCCGATCATAGCATTTTCATACAAGAAATACACCTATGCGTAATAAGATTTGCAAAATGAAGTACATTAATTAAAATACTGGGATCAACATGATCAAAGGGGGTGCTTGCCTTGCTCTTGGTGTTCTGGAGATATGGTAGATTGATCGTCAAAAATAAGCCGAATAATCGATGTCTAGAAAGAGCCAGAAAAGAATTAAATAATAACCAACAAATTAAACAGTAACCAAAAATACATATTTTTACATATTCAGATATATTACTCCCTCCGTTTTTAAATACATGACGTTTGACCAAGCGTGCAGTCAAACTTATCTAACTTTGACTAATAATATATGAAAAACTATTTAGATTGATCATGAGTGAATAGTATCATTAGATTTGTCATGATAAATATTTTCATAATATAATAATTTTGTAATTTTTTACCAACAAAATCATATGAAAAGTAATGGTCAAAGTTATAGAAATTTGACTGCACGCTTGGTCAAACGTCATGTATTAAAAAACGGAGGGAGTATGATTTTAGACGAATTTAGAGACAAATTTCACTCACATTGGAGTTTTGTAGCAAAAGTTATTCAGGTTTTAATCCATTCGGTTTGATAAATCTAGTTTAAATGAAAAATATGTTTTCTAACGGAGAAGACATATTCTTGCGTCTGTTATAATGGAGTTTACACCTTCCCGAAAGGAAAACATGTTCTGGTTATAACTGAAAGCGTATTTTCCATTTTCTTTGGATTTCTGTTTAATGCATATGGGGCCCTTTGTCAGTGGCTAGGTTCATGAGCACAGTGCGTAGACCGAAGGTCTATATGCGCGTGGTGCACGGGTTCACGGGGGTTTTCACCGTGCACTTAAGCCGTGGGGCCCGCATGTCATAGACTCAACAGGAATTAACGTTTTTTATTTAAATTAACGGCTCGGTCCCACACGTTAGTGACTCATTAGCACTAACAAAACAGTTAAGAGGTTAATTAGCCCTAATGATGTAATTAGGCACCATGATGATGAGCTACGATGCTCGTCATCGTTGTGACGCACGGTGGCGCTCATGCCCGCGTGACTTGCCAGCGATGTGGGGCTCGGCGAGGCTGTTGAGTGCTCAAAATGGGATCTACACACTAATGCGCACCCGCCGGCACTAGTGGCGTGGCCTGAGGTGGCTCAACGCGGTGGTGCACCGGCGGCGAGCGGAGGAGCCAGTACGGGAGACGGTGACATCACAAAAGGGCAACGCTCTTGGCAAATGAGCACGTGCATAAGCATCTAGAGGCTAGTAGGAGTATACCGGAGGGACGCAGAGGGGCTGAGGTGGTCGGAGGTGAGTTGTCGATGGCGAGCTATGGCGGCGAGGTCGGTCGCGCATGGAGAAGATGATTGGATGGAGGAGCTTGAAGTCCAATGGTCGGGGAAGCTTCACGGTGCTCAAAGCGATGCTTGAATACGACCGATTGGTCCAGTCTGATGTATCACCGCGAGGCTTGAGCGGCTGGTTCCACGAGATGAAGAAGACGAGCCAATTCGGGATCTCCTATGAATCAAAGGGCGAATTGAGTGAGGGGAAAGAAAGCTCGCACACTAAGACATGAGATGACATGATAGGATCGACTAGGGACCCTTCAGTTGGTCGTCAATGGAGGCAGTGGCGCATGACCATTTTAGGGTTTTCGCTCTCTGAGTTCTAGAGCTCGAATGTGTGAGGGAGGAGTGGAGTGAGTGAGCGCACGAGGTTGGAAAGGGCGCGACGAAGCTCGGGGTGAGTTTTTATAGCCGGAGAGGTGGAGTAGAGCGATGTAGAGCTCGAGCGGCTGCGGGCAAGGATGGCAGAGCTCTCGGCGTTGTACGGGCAGAGAGGAGTCCGCGCGGGCAAGGATGGGTGCGGCATTGAACGGCGAAGTGACGTGGGTGGTTGGACGGCAGCAAAACCACAGGTAGCGAGGAGAAACCGAGGGCACGGTGAAGCTCTCGCGCACAGGCATGCACTGGGTAGCCACGCGGATGTGGACGACGATCCCTACCTGCGGGGCCCACCGATCAATGAAACAATGCGAGCGGCTCGAGTTCGAGTAATTTCAATGGTCCGATCAGAAATGAACGGCCCTGATGTGTTGCGTCGTTTGGACGGTCCAAACGGCCCGATCAATCTGGACGGTTGTTTTCAAATCCAATGGCCCAGATACGCCTTTCCTGGTCCACTCGTGTAGATGGTCGGGTTCGACCAGGTAGTTTGGGTTCGGGCCCAAGGAATAGTGCGGGTTTTTGATTTTTGAATTATCTGCTGATTTCTTTGCTGATTTAATTAGGTCCAAATTTAATGAAATTTTTTTGTAGACTCTTGGGCTAAGGTAGTTTCTTTAGTAAAATTTTCAGTTGTTAAAATATTCTGTGAATTTCTACAAAATTCGAACAAGGTGTTGTTCCTATGTTTTTGTAATTAATTTTCTAAACAAGTTTTCATGTAAAACTTTTGTTGAATAGTTCCTGGGATAATTAGCCCGAAACAATTCTCTCATATGGAAATTTTTCTTGGTTTTATCTATTTCCATTTTAGCACCTATCTGTTCATAGTTTAAGTTTTGCTTTTAAATTCAAATACAAATTTTCAAAACAACATACTTCATGTGCAAATGTTCAAAGAAATGTTTCCTAATGCATTTATATTACATAATCCCAAGATTAGGATTAAGCAATAATAACCTCACCATGCCATCCCCATGGTAGTTGCATCATCAACGCAGACTTACTCTTTTCATTACTAATACCATAACACTAAAATAACTTACCAAAACATTATTGTAAATCTCATGGTAACAAATCAATAAGACAACGACAAACTCCCATTGTCACCATTATACAGGTACTTGCCTCAACCGTGTGATGTATGATGACGAGTGGAAGGCTCTATGTTGGGACCCCGAGTAAGCAACCCCGGGACCCTCTGTGCATTCTGAGCTAGTCCCATGATTAGTAGCTAGCTCACAGAGTTACAACATTAGTGTAATCATATCCATGCAACAAACTATAGATGAAGCAAACAAATTAATATTATTTCCTAGCAAAAGGACCTTATGGTCAAGTCTTGCAACATTTGCCACGCAGGGCTTAACAACAAAAGGTAACGACAGCGGAAACCAAACATCTTGTGGAGGTCATCCGACATGCCCACATGCAATCGAGTGGAGGACGTGACCTAAATCGTATAGTCTTCAAAATAGTCTTCCTCGTAGAACTCGGTGTTTCCTGGTTCTTCTTTGGCTACTGATCAACAAATGGCGCAAAGCCATGAGTACTTTAAAGTACTCAACAAGTCGTAGGGAAATGTATGCAAGAAATATTAGTGCAAGGCTTGACAAGGATAGCTTTATGGCTATTTTGCAGAAAGCAATATTGACAGTAAATACAGTAATTCGATTAAAAAGCATAATTTAAAAGACTAATACATAAGTAATCAATTTTCTTTGAAACAACAAGTGAACGCCCCATTCACTTCCCAACCATCGACCAAATCAAATTACTCAGATCCAACCAAACCATTCCAATATTTTTGATAAAATCTACCCCTCGTGTGAAATCACCAGGCATTGTCCATAAAATCTACCCCTCGTGTGAAATTACCAACCATCGACCAAATCCAGGTTGTATAGCTTGACCCACAAGAGATAATCATCTTATAATTTCAGGCTTTTTGTAACACCCTGGTCCAAAATCCGCTCAATGCCCAGCCACCAATCGTATGGGCGGACCACAAGACACATAACACCTCACTTACACTTTCATCCTCGCCGTGTAAAAGGGTTAACCCGGAGGTGCTATGTTTGGACCCAACAGCATTATATACTAGTAAAACTCACTTTAGACAAGCAATGTGGGACTAATCCCACCACACAACTCCTCATGGGCCACATGGGCGCATCACGAGTAGGCCGAGGTATTACATTCACCCCCTATGGTAATGACGGCTCGGCAAAAGACACCGTATCTGTGACAAATGCCTGAACCACCCCTCGGTACGTCCAGTGCGTCCAGTGCCGCACATATGCCATGCCGTGTGTCCACTCCGGGACCACACGCGCCATGCGCCATATGCCCGCCCCGCCCCGCAGCGCGCCTGCAAATAAGGTTGATGCTCGATACCATCTCGTAACACCTCGCCCAAAATCCGCTCAATGCCCACCACCGTGGGCAGACCCACACACATAGCACCTCACTTACACTTTCGTCCTCGCCGTGTAAAAGGGTTAACCCGGAGGTGCTATGTTTGGACCCAACAGCATTATATACTAGTACAACTCACTTTAGACAAGCAATGTGGGACTAATCCCACCACACAACCCCTCATGGGCCACATGGGCCGCACACGAGTAGGCCGAGGTATTACACTTTTCATGCTTCCGAAGGCGTGTGACTAAGTGATTATCACAAGGCTTTTACAAAGCTCTATTTTGACTCGATTACGCCGCTAAGGTTTCGCCATTCGGGTCCCTCTTGCCGCTTATCCACCCTTAATGAATCGAACCAAAACATTGCTAATTAGTTGGCGAGTCCACCCCATAAATGGACTTATGGTTGCGGTATGGCCCAGATCAATGACGCACAAAGTTAAGTCCTTAGTGGTTGCTCAGACGAGACTTTTCGCATCCCAATGTGATTCCACACCCACCTTCACCACCACCCACTCGCCTGAGCATAAATCATTTTCGTTCAACCCAGCCAAATGACAACCCTTGCCATGGCACAACAAATTTTATCAACGGTGGCTCTGCACCACAATTCCATATATCATTAAGTCAAAATTATCATCAATGAATCATGTGATCGAGAGACATCGCATAACTAAAGCAAGACTAAGTATAATACGCACCCATGTTGGTATTACAATAATGTCCAACTAAGATTACCCATCCTATGGTGTCCAAGGTTACATGTCAACATGTCATTCACAATTTATCAAGGAGGCATAATGGCAATTAGGTAATTAATTATTCCCGAAACCATTTTTATACAACTAGCCATGCATGTTTATATTAAACAATATACTTTTATAAATTGGGTACAATATGGTCAAAGGTCTACGACTTGTCTTCATTGAAGAGTTGAGATGCTTTGGTCGTCGGATCCACAAATTCTTTCGATACGTCGGAATCTATACGTGCGAACAAAGCCAAATAAATAAAACAATTCCAAAATAAACTCCAAAAATTACCAAATAAGCACTAATAGAAATATAATGAATTTATATGAATTTAGAAATTTGAATCACTCGAATCGGAGTTCGGACGGAGGAGATATGGCCTTTGGAAGTTTGAAATTACATAAAATGAAGAAAAAGGGAATTTCCTGATTTTCCGAATTATTTTTCAAAAGGAAATTCGGAAATAATGCGTCAGCAGCCACATGGGCTTGACAGGACAGCCACGTCAGCACTAACTATCACGTAAGCAAATAGGGTCCTACATTTATTTGTAATAACCTAAACCATCTATAAACACCGAGTCAACATTCCACTTTATGCTCAAAGTTTCGGGCAAAATAAAATTAGAGATTTAATATCATCATCTCCTCAGAAAGCAGGGGTTTCATAAGGTACTACCGAACATTTATCTAATCCGATATACATGTTTCAATCTAGCAATTATGTATGATCATCAAGTAGCTAGTTTATGAAAATTGCCGGATTAATATCCTCTAAGGCAACGTCAAACATATCCTTAACATAATCGTCACTATAGATAGATTAATCCATTGGGACCTATTATACCGAATTATCCAATAAATTTAACAAATCCCACAATCTTAATGATCAGACCAAATCATCAATATCTCACACTTATTAATAACTTCTTTAACTTCAATTGGGTATAACCATACCCTTAAACACAGTTCATCAAGAACTACTACAAGACACCATCAAATTAAACAACTTCCCTTCCAAGGATCTTAGTTAAGATCAAACATGCACCACACTACAGACTCAACTTGATAACCCAAATAACAACCATTAATTTCTTTGATTGTAACCTCTCACTTAACTTGACAAGACATCGATAAAGGTTTCAACGTTTTCTTTCATAGAAGAGAAGCATCCAACTTCAACACTCAAAATACCCAAAAGAGATACCTTGAGTCAAAGCTTCCACGCAATAAAGGACTTGCAAAAGGAAACTTTCATTATCCAAATCATCAAGCGCAATAAAAGGATCAAGTTTTTCCAATAAGAAAGACAAACTCCAATACGAAGGTCAATCTTGACAATTAACCAAGTTCACCAAACCGCAAGAATAACTCATCGGTTGGGAAAACATTGATTGCTTTACAGGCAACTTAAACCAATGGGAGCGCAGAACGTCTCTCAAAGAATCCCATCAACCGGAATGGACTACTAATCCAAGAGAAGTTCATCACCACAACTAGGTAAGAGTTGACCAAATTCAAATTTCAAGGAAGAGAACAACTCTTCTAAATATACTCGCTATCAACGCTGGACTACGATATCCAATGTGGACACTTCGCTATTCCTATACCACGAGCGGTGGTGTAACTGCATCTGACCAGGACCACAACCACGACCTCCACCTCTCAACGTGGGTTATCCCCACATAATAACCATAGTATTATAATATAGATATATCGATCATCTCATAACAGAATCATCAATACAACTCAACTAAGCGTAAATGCAATGCAAAACCCATCCCCAACTATCGTGCTTAGTGTGTCAAGTTTAATATTTTTAATACCACGGACCTACAGCCGCGCTCGATACCTAATCTGTAACACCCGGACCAAACAAAGGCCTGGAATGCTACTAAATTAAATAAATTAAACTAAAACACCTTACAAAATTTCAGCAGAACCTCCTTTGTATAGTTATCTATACCGGAGGTTCCAACAAACAATTATAATATATAAAGATAATCCAATTTGCAATATGATCAAGACATAATCAAACTGGCTATTCGTTACTATGACATCCATAGCAACTAAATATCTAAGATATAGATCATGAGCATCCAATCTTCTATTCATTTATTACGATTTACTCCAAGCAAGCAATAATCATTAAGAGTACTTTAAACAGTTCATTCATCTCCTAATTAATTTTCCTTTCATTCATGGTGGGTAGTTCGTGCAAAAGTGCAACAAGACTAATCCTTCCTTTCCCCATGCATGCCGATCTCAGAATAGTACCTAAAACACAACAAACAACAAGAGGTGAGTCCAAAGACTCAAACAAATATAATAAATGGCATCAACGACATACAAGCATGTAACTCATCAACTATACTCCACAAAACCACATATCGTTACTTTACACACACATGCTATGCAATATGCTCAACATGATCTTTATCCTTCTCTTTCCTTTTGCATTTCTTGGTAATGCAAAGTATGCATCCGTCGATGCACACCCATACTCGTGCCATCGGCACAGGGGACCATTGCCCATACTCCGCAAGTATGGGGACCAAAGCCCATGCTTTACAAGCATGAGGACCTTTAGCCCGTCATTAACATGACGGGGACCTCAAGAGTTGCTTGGTCATCACATGACCAAGACTTTAATAAGCCAACATGATGCATATGTATGAATTCTCAAATTAATACAAACATGCATCCGCAACAACATTGCATATGAATATCCAATTCATACTACAAAAGCTCATAATCATAGACTTCACAACTTTCAAACATCCATGATTAACACATAACTCATAACATTAGAAACCATGAACATTACCAATCATATCACCATATCAATCATGATCAACACAAATACTCATAGAAATTATCAATCAATGCCATTCAATAATTTCTATTATATCCATAATTATACTTGCCTTAAGCGCGAGGGAACGAGGGACATGCAGAAGGTGCTGCCCCCGGGACCAGTCCACCACCCTTTAAGAACACAGGAAAGGTGATGATCTACCCCCACGAAGATGATCTTCTCCCCTCACCTTCTTCTTCCTCCTATGGCCGATCACCACCAACGCGGGCTACTCCTTCTCCTCCACTCTAGAGTAGCGAGAAGGCGACGATCTCGCCCGGCAAAGATTGGGGGACGTGGTGGAGGGAGCAAGGGAGCAGGGAGGCAGCCTAGGGGACATGGGGTGGGGCGGCGGCCTAAGGGGAGAGGGGAGGCGGCCAAAAGGAGTTGGGGAGGGGCGGCCTAGGGTTTGGCCTCCTTAAGGCCGGCCCCCTCCCTTCCACTTGTGGGCTGAATGCACATGGGCCGGAGGCCCCAGCCAAGGTTGTCCAAAAAGCGCTGCTAACCCCTTCTCTAACTGATTAATTAGTTATTTTCCAATAGATCCTTCTCCTGGATCAATTTCTAATTAGTCATTTTCTTTAAATATTTGGTTTTCTCCCGATTTCTACTCTAGAGTATTACAATTATACTTAAGTTCATTCTACAATTTAAGAATAAGGAAAGTCTAGTGAACATATAAGGAGAGACATAGATAAGAAGTGATAATAGCGAAGATAAGAATTTCATCATAAGTTTTACCCATTCGCTAGTTTATTTAGCTAATCCCTAAGGCTAAATTTCAGGGTATTATACCCCTTGGTCTTCATATACTATTAGACCTTTGTAATAGCAATCAACTTAACTCCAAATGAAATTAGGGGAGGTTATAAAGGATATTACTTGACATAAATTTAAGAAAGTATATCTTCTAAAATTTTGAGGAAAGACCTAATCGAAGCAGCATCTTCAGTAGTAGCTTGATGTAGAATCTTCAAAAAAAAATTGGGTGGGATGTTTTAGGGAATTTTTCAAAACATTTTTAGCTTAGTTTTAAGGTCCTAAAAGTTGATTATGCACTATCATTTTTAGAGAGCACCCCATCTCTTAAAACTAGAACTATTTCGAACCAGATGAGAGGAGATGATCAAAAGGAGTCTTCAGATGAGAAAAGAATGCTAAGAGGGAAAAAATTAGCAATTATTTTTAACGTTTCAAAACCATTCCTATGGTTAAATTAGGTTGCAATTTTATTTCTAAGTCTAAATCTATTCACCATTCTACCTAGGGCTTGTCCTACAATCAAGATAGCTCGATACTGTTATGCTGCACTTCCCAGGCGTGGAATACTTGAAGATCTTATGTGTATATCGTGCTAGTCTCAGGATTAACGGCTAGCACACACATTCACAACATTTGGCATTCACAACCATACATTCACATCTAAAGTAAAGCAAAAGGGTACTTAACTTAAGCGGTACAGTTATTACATTACAAAGGCCGACTGGCCAAATATAAACAAGTATTAAACAGAGTAGAGTAGTAGCGGAAATAAAAACAAAAGTAGCAAAATCCCAGCGGTTTGCCCATCCAACCCTCAGGCAACCTGACAAGTTACAAGGTCCTAGATTGAACCGTCACCGAACCCCTCGATGCCGGAAGCAAAGAACGCGTCGACAGGCGTCGGCTCATCTGCAAATTCTAAACCAACAACAATAGCAATATTGAGTACTTGTGTACTCAGCAAGACTTGTAGTGTATTGTAAGAATTACATTAGATGCAAGGCTATCAAAGAGAAGGCTCTATGCTACAAGTTATTTTGCATTAAGCATATTTTATTTGCAATATTCATAAGCAATACTTTGCAACAGAATTTAAAGAGCATTTTAAATGAATAACAGAATAGTGAGTAAGTAATTGAATGATCCAACAATAATAACAACTACAGCTCACAGTCTTCCTTTGCTGCGAGCAACATTTCACGTTTAGCCATAACATGGCAGTTATTTCAAATAAATCACCAACCATTTCCCACTTTCCCGATAAAATAGTTTTTGGAAAAGTCAAGACTATACCTGGCAATACTACACTTAGCACGCTCATCACCACGAGCACACTATTATAATAGATTTACACTTTGTAGAGGGGTACAACTTTACCATAGTATACGACTTCTCTAATTTGTTTGGCATCTAGCGATGCTACCGCTCACTACCTTAGGTAAGCAGTCTAGAGCACGTGTTGAAGCCTTTATATTATCTAGACCTAACCTTGCACTTAGCCCGTCGAATGTTGCCACTGAATCCGAATGTACCCTTCTCGGTGTGTGGGCAACCCTTCTCGATGCATCTGTCTCAGTGTGGCATCAGATTTTGTTCCTCACTGAATCCGAATGTACCCTTCTCGGTGTGTGGGCAACCCTTCTCGATGCATCCGTCTCAGTGAGGCATCAGATGTTGGTCCTCACTTCGTCGAGTGTACCCTTCCCGGTATGTGGTAACCCTTCTCGGTACACCCACCTTGGTGAGGCATTCGTCGTTATGTTGGCAATCATAACTCGATGCTCGCACGTCTCCTGCCTACCCCTCATGCAAGGCTAGATCTGGACAACTTAATTAGCTAAGGCTAGCCCATAATTAGCACTATGGTTGTACGCTTACACTTAGGTCATAAATATCGGCGTTCGGTTCTTAATTGACCCGGGCGAGAATCTCCCCCTATCTACTAGTGAGACTCCCTTCCCACTTTTTTAGAATATAATATAACTCGCCCGCGTCCAAAACTAGGTTTTGCATTTTGTTTTTTAATTCAAAATATCAGAGGCACACCCCTCTGGACATTTTCATAAAAACTCCCAAATTCACATTTCTCATATTGTCCTTTTACATCTTTTTCCGAAAAATCTATCGTTCTAGTGGGCATTGCTGCGATAAATCACACTCAAAATTTCCCCAAGTGACATTATATATTGTCCCATATCTAATGGCTACAACAGTAAGACATCAATTTTTTTGAAGCAGGTATATGCAACAAATAGGATTTACAACTACCGCTTTCCCAAACATAGCAATTTCATACAAACATACACGCATGCATAATAGGATTTGCAAAGCAAAGTACAATAAGTAAAATACTAGGATCAATATGATCAAAGGAGATGCTTGCCTTGCTCTTGTTATTCTGAATCTGAGAATGGTTGGTAGTCGAAATATTCTCTCGCGAAATCAACGTCTGATCAAAAGAACCAAAAACAAAACACAAAAGGGAGCAATAAATCCAATAGTAAGCAAACCCAAGTATTTTTTTTTTGCATATTCTTATAGAGAATGATTTTATATGAATTTAGCAAAAAAAATTCATTTGATTCGTATGTGAAAGTTATTAACGTTTTGATTTGTTGTTGACTTGATATCGATTTATTGAGAGCACCTTACCCTAACTTGCATGGAAGGTCTAGTTCATTTATAATAATTCCTTTTGTTATTAGTTTCTATTTACCAAGAAAAAAAATCCATGATTTAAGTGTGTCCTTTTCATAGCCATTATCACGACTAAGCTTATACTAAGGTACATCTAGTTTATTAGGTTACCCTTTTAACTAGATTAAGTATTAAGGGCTATTTTTAGTTGACCTCCATTTTAACCTAGACATTAGTGATATTGACTAAGTATATTCTAACAATTTTTAATCTCAAATTGCCTTACTATCTTTTAACATCTCATTGACCTAGTGCTACTATTGTTATTATCCTATTCATGGCATAGGGCCTACTATTTGCTTAGCTGACCACATGCCAAGACTTAATTCCTAATTGGCTTCACTCCTTTAAGTTAATTGTCATTTTTATATCTTCTAAACAATTATTTTAGCAATTGCTATGACAAAGTCTCACTGACCTAATCAAGTCTTTCCTAATGTACCTTCATCTTATTAAGCCTTTGCCTAGTCCAAGCTCCCTTAGATAAATTAGTTTACTAAACCATTGGTTGTTCATTGTTGGTTTTAGATAGTCATATTCATGCTTGTTTTCGGAATTAGTTACTACGGTTAGATGAATGACCAGAGGCTAAATGAATCAAGAAAATTTTTAACTACTTGTTTTAAACATGTTATTAGCTCACTGTCATTCCTAAACATTTTCTGTTTTTCTTCTCTGTTCATCTACCTTGCAGAAGTCCTTCTAGACAAAGATGACATTAGCTAAATTATCTTCAGTCCGGTATACTTTTAATTAAACTCTAAAAGCTAACCAAGATATCATAAGCTCTGACTTATTACTGTTATCTGCCTACTTCAGATTTTTATTAGACCACTTCTCTGATCATTCTTCTTATTAGAAGGATTATTCTGAGCAGAAGTGTTTGCCATCTGAATCTCCTTATCAATTCAATTATCTATTGTAATAAATTATTGAGTGATCAATTAGCCATCCACTTTAACTAATTATCTCTTCTGCTCACTGTCACTTCTGATTCTCTTCAAAATTCCATACTGTTCATGTTCAGACACTGAACATTGAGGAGGAGTTGCTTACAGGAAGTAATATTTAACTAACTTCTCACTCAATGAATTCTTTCAGAATGGCTAATAGAATCAATAATAGTTCAACTAATGGCATTAGCAATCTCATTAACCTTCTTTTCTCTGTTGGTTTCTGAAACTGCACCTCATTTCTTGATTTTCGGATTTGACTGCTACTCAAGGCTTAAGTGTTCAAATGGTCAATTGAAACTGATTATATTCAGATTACTATTCATACCCTACAACTGCAGGTTTTTCAGATTTGGTGTGTGCTAATAGATAATTGCCAATTGACTAAATGAATTAAGACAACTCTAACTACAGGAGCTAGACCAGCTATTAGTCCACTGACAAATAACTTGTCAGCTATCACCTCCTCTGATCAGCACCCTTTTAAGTGAATTTGTCAGAAATGAACAGTTGTTAACTAAACTTCTTTACAAGTTCAATTTTCAATTTTTGTCAACTCCATTGAGATATTCAACAAACATTCTAGATTTCTACTAGCAAATGCATTTGGTTTCTAATCCCCTTCTCTGACCATATAACCTACAACAGGAATCATTTTGAACTCAAATATTACTAGCTAACTAACTTCAAAACTCAAACATCAAATTTGTTAAATCCTTTAGGTGACCTAATGATATTTACAAGATTTGTTAGCAGTAGAGGGTTAGGGTTATATGAGTGGGTCTCAGGTTCAGTGAGAGAGAAGGACATGCAGAGAGTTCAAAGGGGAATAGGGGAAGGCTCAGTGAATTGGGGCAGCAAGTCGCCAAAGTAGGGCAGCGTTAGAGGTGATGGCTTCCCCAAAAATGGGTTGCCAGGGTATAAGGGACCTAGGGGAGGTCTCAGCATGGTCGGAGATGCACTAGAGCGGGCACACGATGACAAGCGGCAACCAGCCATGGAGGCGATGACAGATGCAAAGGTTTGAGGAGAAGAATGGACACATTAGAGGAAGCAGGCCATGAGTGAGGTACCTAGAGCATTGTAACACCCTGGCTATTCGAAAGCCAAAATGTTACCTAAATAATCTAACATACAACCAAATCGTGGAAGAATTTAAACAATATCTCATCTAATGGCATAAAGAGGTCAACATATAATAGAACAAATACAGGAATATAATCTGAATCCAACGACAGTTCACAAACTTCAAATATTCAAGTCTACTGAATCCACTAAGATAATTATATCAAAGAGGTAATCATGGATCACAAGCAATTATTTAATCAACCAAAACATAGAGAAAGAGAACATTCATCATCAATCTCTATTTATTACAATTCATCACTTAACGAATGAAAGTGTGACGACCCACCCCGTGATGTACCGTAAGAGGTCCGGAGGACCATTTTTTTTTCTTGCCAAGTCACCACTAAAGATGTGGTAGCACCGCAGGAGCTTAACCGAGGTCTCGCCAGACCTCCCAGAGGTCTTGAGGACCTCCTGGAGGTCTTGGTCCGCCATCGACCTCCCAGAGGTCTTGAGGACCTCTTGGAGGTCATGGCCGCCACCCGCCAGAGCACCTCCAGCACATCACTTAAGAGAGGTCCGCAGACCTCCCAAAGCTAAGTCCGAAGGACCTCCGGTGGTCCCGCCTGCATCCGAGCTAGTCCTAGGACAACAGAGCTAGCCCGCACAAGCACACAAGCCAATACCACAACCACGAGGTCAAACAAAGATGAAGTGCATAAATTAAACTTTATATAATAGGACCTTATGGTCAAGCTTGTTAACAAGAGGTGCGCCATCGAGGGCTCACAAAACCAATGAGGACTTACAACGGCAACAAGGAGCTTCTAGGCTCAAACACCGTAACACGCAAAAGCCATCCAACAAGCACCACGGGCCGCCAGTGGAGGACGCCCTAGGCACTTAGTCGTCAAGAACTCCTCCTCAAGAGGTCTCAGACCGCCTCGCACTTGATCATCCTCATAACTGCTTTTGACACAGGGCTTAAGCCATGAGTACTTGGAATGTACTCAAGAAGTCACAGAGAGCAAAGATGCAATAATATTCATGCAAGGACTTACCAATGGAGAGTCAGATGGTTAGTTTGCAAAGCCGATTTGAATAATAAAAATAGTAATAGATTGAAAAGCAAAGAAGGTAAAACCATACTACATAATACTTTTGAAGTTTAAAAAGGTGGGGTGAGCACCAACTCACGTACCACAACCAAAATGAAGGAGTTAGGCCACACCCGTGACTGTGTCCTTACCCAAAACCCACTCCAGAGCACCCACTCCAGAGGACCAAACCAACCCTGGACCACTACCCGAGCCAACCTTGACCCCTCTAGAGCCGGCCAAGGTCTCTTCGAGGCAAAGCCAAGGCATCTCATGAAGTGTCCAAAGGGCACAAGCTTTTGAAACAGCTACCCCTTGCACCATTTCACTCGAGCATGTCCATGACCAAGGACTTGGCTATTGAATAGATCTTTACACTCGCAGAGGTGTACAACTTACCCACAATCCACGATCTCTCTAGCGGGACGGGTTCCGGCCACCCTTGCTCACTTCCTAAGGTGAGCAGCCTAGAGAGCGCTGCAAGGCCTTTACAAAGCTTTTGAACCGACTCGGCCGCCCGCTAAGGTTTCAGAATCCCTCCCGTGGTCTAGAAGTCCGCAGGTTATGGGGTGCCCTCTGCGCCAACGAATCACACGCCAACCACAACAGCCCCAAGCCAACCCATTGCTAATTATTCAGCCTGCACCATCCCCATAACATGATCTTGTGGTTGCACTGCTTGGCCCATTCAACAGACACAAAGTGAAGTCCTTAATTGTGCCAAGGCAAGACTTCACAACCAAGTGTGCAAAGCACCCACTACTCACTCCCCGCCTTCTTGCCTCAAAGAAACCAATTTGTATTAACCCATGCCAAAAGACCACCCAGCCTTGGCACAACAGCTTTTAACCAAGTGATCTCACACCACAGTCAACACACTTAAGCGCCCCGCCATAGTCGCTCAACAATGGCACCAACCACACATTTCATATTTATTAGTCAAGATTATTAGAGATGAAGCATGATACGCTCAACCACGTTTTACGCAAGGTCAGATAAGTCCCACGGCCCCATGTTGGCAAATAACAAAGAACACCAACTAAATTATCCACCTTAAGGCTCACAAGGTGAACATGACAACATGATGGAGACAAGGTATAAAGGAGGCATAATGACAAGTAGGCAAGTAACTACTGCCCAAACCATTTTTATATAAACATAGCCATGCATGATAAAGTAAAACCGAAATACATTTACTGAAACTTGGTTCAAGATGATCAAAGGGGATCGTGGCTTGCCTTGGTCAAGCAAAGGAGAGCCTTCTCAAAGAAGAGTCGGGTCCAAGATCTCCTCGAACTCGTGATCTACACGCTCGCAAGAAAACCAAATAAGCAAAACCACACTAAGCTAGGGAACTTCAAAAGAACCAAAAGGAACTCAAACCAACTCACCAAAAAGGAAACCAAGAGGCTTAACACGCCTCAAAGAGCTCTGGGAAAGGTCTTGCACAAGGAAGAACCGAGCAGATGAGGTAGGGAAGGAAGAAATGAGCAACAAAGTTACAAAGGTCGGCCCGCCTGTGCTTTATATAGCCGGAGTTGGTAGTGTGCACCACAAGGAAAAACTCAGTGAGGTGTAGGCAATCGGGACCACTAGGGCAAGGCTTGCCCCACCGCAAGGGTCATCCCCGCCAAAGACCCTTTGTGAGGCCCCGGGCAAGAGGTCCAAGACACTCAGAGAGGGAGGTCCCGGACAGAGGTCCAAGGACTCAAGAGGAGGTTCGGACAAGAGGTCCGTAGAAGCTCACCACGAGGAGGTCTCGACGCCGCACTGCACAAGGGAGGTCTAAGGGTCAAGATTTCAAGGGAGGACCTCAACGGTCCAGATCAAAGGGTGCAGGGAGGTCGACCAAAAGGAATATCCTGATTTGAGGGTGGTCCTTACAAAAGACCAAAGAAGGACCGAGGAGGTGGTCTTTGCAAAACAACCAGAGGAGGTCTCGAAACAAGGAAAACGCGCAGCCAAGCAGAGCTGCTCGATTGAAATCAGGCGCCCAAAAAGGATAGGAACGTTCGGACCAAACTAACGTGTTCTTAGGATCGGGCCATCCAAACCACATCGGATGGTCCTAAGGTTAAGAAGGCAAGGCCTCAGCGATCTGACCACGAGAGTCAAAGATGGGTCCAAGCGCTAAGGAGGTCTTGGACCTAAGGAGGTCGGAACCTTTGGATCCAATCTAAGGAGGACACGACGGCTAAGATCTCCCGAGAGGAGGTCCTAATGGCCAGATCCTAACAAGGGAGGTCCGAGCGGCTAGATCTCAACAAGGGAGGTCTCGAGCGGCTAGATCTCAACAAGGGGAGGTCCGAGCGGCTAGATCTCAACAAGGGAGGTCTCGAGCGGCTAGATCTCAACAAGGGGAGGTTCGAGCGGCTAGATCTCAACAAGGGAGATCTTAAAGGACGCCAAGAAGGTCCAAGGACACGTAAAAGTCCGCAGGACAGAGGGAGGTCTATTTGGACACAAGGAGGTCCAAATAGCCACGAGGAGGTCTAGGAGGGTCCCAAAAGGGCGCTGGAGGTCGAGAGAGGCCTGAGCGCCCAAGAGAACTCGGGGGTTCCAAGAGAGCGTGGAGAGGTCCACGGGAGGTCCAAAGAAGCAAAACCAAGCGTGGCTTGGGGGTGGGAGAACCAAAGAGGTTTTGAAACACAAACCCGA
The DNA here is from genome assembly GCA_036346405.1 of Phyllostachys edulis. Classification (NCBI taxonomy): domain Eukaryota; kingdom Viridiplantae; phylum Streptophyta; class Magnoliopsida; order Poales; family Poaceae; genus Phyllostachys; species Phyllostachys edulis. The sequence goes on from CM070558.1 coordinate 7,432,591, forward strand.
GCCGGGTCCTTGACAGAAAACCCCAAGCAAGGGAGAGGTTCAACAGAGGGAGATAAGAGAGAGGTCCGGATCTCAAAGAGATTCAACCCAACAAAGGAAGTTAAGAGAGAAGAGACAAACCGAGGGGACACACAGAGAGGCTCAAACAAAGAAGGAACACCAACAAAGAACTTAATTAAGGTTTAATTAATTCCAATTGAACTCTCCGATTTCAAAACATCGAGGTTATGCTTTGGATTCTCAATAAAGCCAAATGGTTACTTTTATTTTGAAAACCGTGCAAGAAACTTTAAAGAAAACGGACGTTACAAACCTTCACCCTTAAGGGAATCTCGACCCCGAGATTCAGCCGAGCTAGGGAACAAGTGGGGAACTCCTTCTTGAGGTCCTCTTCACGCTCCCAAGTTGCTTCGGCTTCAGAGTGGTTGCTCCATTGCACCTTGCATGCCTTGGTGGTCTTGTTCCTTGTAACTCTCTCTAACACGCCCAAAATCTTGATGGGGTGCTCTCTGTAAGTGAGGTCTTCTTGGAGGTCCACAACTTCTAAAGGCATCTCGTCCTCTCGCACTCGCAAGCATTTCTTCAATCGGGAGACATGGAACACATTGTGGACTCCAAATGAAATGAGGAGGGAGGTCCAACTTGTAGGCTACTTCACCCCTTCTGCAAGGATCGGATAGGGACCAATAAACCTTGGAGCAAGTTTCCACTAACTCGAAACCGTGATACCCTTGAGAGGTGACACTTTGAGGTAGACTTGGTCTCTGGAACAAAAGCTAAGTCTCGACGCCTAACATCTCAGTAGCTCTTTTGCCGTGTTTGAGCAGCCCTTAGCTTCTCCCTTATTGACCTTACTTGATCTTCTTCTTTTTAGTAGGTCCTGCCAAGAACTTGGCCTTCACCCGATTCTGTCCAAGACAAGGAGTCCTACATTTCCTCCCATAAATAGCTTCAAAAGGGACATTTGAAGGCTCGCTTGGTAGTCAGTTATTGTAGGAAAATTCTGCATATGGCAACATCTTGTCCCAACTAGATTGCCTTTCTAGGGCACAAGCTCTCAAAGATGTCCTCAAGGACTTGATTAACTCTCTCGGTTTGGCCATCTGCTTGTGGGTGGTACATCAGATCAAATTAAGGTCTGTGCCCAAGGCATCATGTAGCTTTTGCCAAAATTTGGAGGTGAATTGGGATCCTCGTCTCGAGACTATCTTCTTTGAACACCATGAAGGCACACAACCTTTGCCATGTAGATCTCGCCAGCTTTGTCTCGAATAGGTAGTCTTCACAGAATAAAGTGAGCCATTTTGTCAATCTATCCACAATGACCCAAATGGAATCAAAACCAGCTTGGGTACGAGGTAAACCAGTTATGAAGTCCATCCCGACCTCTTCCCATTTCCACTCGGGTATGGGTAAAGGCACTAAAAGTCCTCTGTGTCTTTGGTGCATCGCCTTAACTTTTGGCAAGTGTCACATTTGGCCACAAAATCTGCTATTTCTCTCTTCATTTTCGCCACCAAGACAATTCCTTGATATCTTGGTACATTTTGTAGCTCCTGGGTGTATAGAATACAAAGTCTCATGTGCTTCTTTAAGTATTACCTCTTTGAGCTCTGCGTTATTGGGCACACAGAGCCTCTTATCAAACCAGACCGCACCTAGGTCGCCTATAGAAAACCTTGCACCTTTCCTTCTCTTATGTTGGCCTTGATTTCTTGGATGTTAGCATCTCCTCTGGGCTGCCTTTGATCTGCTTTTTGCAATGTGGGTTGCACTTCAAGTGTCGCTAAGAATCCCTCTTCAACTAATTCAAGTCTAAGCTTCAAGAATTCTTCATACAAAGTAGGTCGGCTCTCCTTGATCATCAAAGTATTAGCATAAATTTTCTGCTCAAGGCATCTCGCCACCACGTTGGTTTTTGCTCGGTGGTAATGAATTTCACATTGTAGTCCTTAATAAGCTCTAGCCACCTTCTCTCGCCTCAAATTCAGAATCGCTGAGTAAAGATATACTTTAGGCTTTTGTGGTCAAGATAGATTTCACACCTATTACCTATGAGGTAATGGCGCCAAATCTTTAAGGCATGAACCACAAGCAGCCTAACTCTAGGTCATGAGTAGGGTAGTTTGCTTCATGGGGCTTCAATCGTCTTGAAGCATAAGCTATCACTTTTCTGTCTTGCATAAGAACACACCAAGTCCTTGCTTTGATACATCACAATAGACCTCAAAATCTTTCCCGACATCTGGAAGAACCAAAAGCTGGGCAGAGGTCAACTTCTTCTTGAGCTCTTGGAAGCTTTGTTCACACTCTGAGGTCCAGAGGAACTTCCTTTCTTTCTTTAACAGCTGAGTGAGAGGTCTTGCAATACGGGAAAAACCTTCAATAAACCTTCTGTAGTAGCCAACCATGCCAAGAAAACTCCTGACTTGAGGCACTGTCCTAGGGGGTTCCCAATTGAGCACATCTTGCACCTTGGTGGGATTGACAGACACTCCTTCTTTTGACAAAACATGCCCCAAAAAGACCACTTCTTTTAGCCAAAACTCACACTTACTAAACTTGGCAAAGAGCTGATGAGCTCTCAGCTTCCCCAAAACCGAAAAGAGATGGCTTGCATGCTCCTCTTCACTCTTGGAATATACAAGAATGTCATCAATGAAGACAATGACAAACTTGTCTAGGTACTCCATGAACACTCGGTTCATCAAATTCATAAAATAGGCAGGGGCATTGGTCAGCCCAAAAGACATGACAGTGAATTCAAATAACCCATACCTAGTTGAAAAAGCTGTCTTAGGGATGTCTTCCTCATGCGAATCTTGAGTTGGTGGTATCCTGTTCTCAAGTCTATCTTTGAAAACACAAAGCAGCTCCTTCAATTGATCAAACAAATCATCGATTCTTGGCAAAGGATACTTGTTCTTAATGGTGACATCATTGAGAGCTCTATAGTCCACACACATCCTTTGAGTGCCATCCTTTTCGTGCACAAAATCACTGGGGCTCCCCAAGGTGAGGAGCTAGGTCTAATAAAACCCTTGCTCGCAAGTCTTCCAACCGCTTCTTCAACTCCACATGATCATCAACATGCAATCAGAGGGCCTTTTGGAGATGGGGAGGTCCAGGACAAGGTTAATGACAAACTCAAGGTCTCTGTCTGGGGCATTCCCGGGAGCTCAACAGGAACACATCCACAAATTCTTTAACAACAGGACATCCTTCAAAACTTGAACTTGAGCACTGCAAGATAGGGCTCCTTGGAGCTTCTCCGAGGTGGCGAAAACTTCACAAAGGGCACCATTAGGGCTGGTCAAAGAGATACATTTGCCACTACAATCCAACATGGCATGGTGGTTAGCTAGCCACCCATGCCCAAGATCACATCTAGGGACCCGTGTCCAAAAGGATAAGGTTGGCTAGAAATTCTACTTCTTCTATGACCATTTTCACTTGTGGACAACCCTGGTTAAACTTAGTTCTGAGCCGGGATTGAACCAACAAGGTAGTCTTAAGAGCGACAACTTTCGGCGGTGCTTTGCAAAAAACTCCGAGAAATAAACGAATAGGAAGCTCCAGAGTCAAACAAAACTGCAATGCAGATGAATTTACTAGGAACACACCTAGTACCACATCTCAGGAGGTCTCGAGCTTCTTCCATCGCCACATGGTTCACACGGCCCTTCCAAAAGTCCGGGAGGTCCTGGCTTGAGGAGGTCCTACTACCGAGAGGTCTTGGCCGAGGAGGTCTTGAAGTAGAGGTCTTTTCATGGCTCGGTCTTGATGGGCATTGATTGGCAAAATGCCCCACTTGATGACACTTGAAACAGTGATCCTCTGGCTGTGGAGGTCATTGGGTTGACTTGGTGCTGCCAAAGGAGGCGGCGCCGAGCAGGATGGACAGGGGGAGGTCTTGACAGAGGTCTGGGAGGCCCAGAGGTCCTTGGCGCTTAGGTTGGTCTTGCACAAAAGCTTTGTGGTGCCGGGAGGTCTTTGTTGAGCATCGAAGGTGGCACCTTCCTCTTGAAAGACTCGAAAGTTCTCTTCGACTCCTCAATGAGCATTGCCTTGTTCACCATATGCTTTGGAAATCGTGATAATCGTTGCCCACAACTTGAACTTTTAAACCGGGATGAAGGCCTCGCTTAAAGCGCTTCTGCCGTGCATCATCTGTAGCCTCATCTTCATGAGCATAATGTGACAATTGGGTGAACTTTGTGAGATACTCGCCATCGACATGTCGCTTGCTTGAGCTCTCTAAACTCTTCCTTTTTCATCTCTACCTTCCCATCGGGACATGCGAGTGACGAAAAAGCAATTGACTTCGCCTAAGTGATCCTCTGGGGTCAAGATGTGAGGCACAAAATGTGTCCCACCACTCACCGCAGTCCTTCCAGTTGATGTGAGGCAAACAAAACCTTCTCCCTGTCTTCACAAATGAGCAATATCCAACTTCTTCTCTGTTGATCTCACCAATCATCTAAGATCTAAGGGCTCGGGGAGCTCGAATGTAGTCAAGTAGGCGTGTCTTCATGAACTCGACAGCCTTGATTGATGGTGTAACAGCCCAAATTTTCAAATTTGGTTAAACTTTAAAACTTATTTGAATTTGTGAATTTTCTGAAATTTTAAAAAGCTTTTTCCTAAATGTTTTAAAGCTAAAATAATTTAATTACAAAATATATTATCAAGTTTAAGTTGAGAATAATTTTATTAAGTCTAAAATGTCTCTAAGGATTTATGAGAGTTTTTGTAGAATTTTTAGGCTCTTTTTGCTATTTTCTAAGTCTAAAAGGAATTAACAGATTATTTAAATTAGAAAACTAAAAGAAAACCCTCAGCAGTGTTTGGGCCGAAACCCTAGCTCGGCCCACTTACCTCACACGCGCACGCGGCCCACTCAGCCAACTCAACCCGCGCGGCTCACCCCTAGTGACCGTCCGATGTGCATCGGACGGCCAAGAAGCTCCACGACTCCAAGGCCCCCAGGCCGTCCGATGCAAACCGAGGGCCGCCTCTTTCTTCTCCCGCGCTGTCTTCCTCGCAAGAACACCGCGCCCGCTCCGCCGCCATTGACGTCTTCAACGAGCTCAGAACGCGGCGCCCCAACCGCTTCGATCTTGGCGTCAGGCGCATGAACCGCACGCGACGAGCCGCCCCCTCCTCTCTCCCCTCTTCTCCGCGCCCGACTTCGCCCACGCTACCAAACCACCGCCGCCACGCTCATGCACACGATCTCCTCCTCCTCCTCCCGCCCCTATAAAGGCAGCCGGGTAGCCCTTGCCTCACCGCCTCCAACGCCACCACTCTCTCTCTCTCTCCTCGTGCTTGCCGAATTTGGGATTTTTCTCGCCACGGCCCCGGCGTGGAGCTGATTCCATCGCCGCCGTCGGCGTCGGGTCCTCGCCATCGCCACCACCTCCATCGACTTGACGTCGCGCACCCGGTGCCCCGCCTCGCGTCCGCCGAGCTCCACGGAACCACCCTTCATCGTCGACCCCGCCGCCGCCGCTTCGCTTCGCCGCCGGCCATCCCGTCCGCGCTTTCCGTGTGGGTGAGCTCCCTAGGTTCCCGTCTCCTCCTTGTCCCGACGCAAGATCTCGCCGGCCATCAGAGTAGCAAAGACGGCTGCACGGTGACCTCGGTCCCAACGCCGCGCCCATCGCTCAGCGTGGCGTGGCTACGCGCGCCCATGTGGCGCCACCTCACGCCCATGTGGCGACCACGTCGGCGGCGCGCCACATCACGCCACCTCCTCAAGCGCCAAGGCCCGTGGACTAAGTCCACGTGGGCGTGTCTCTCGACATATAATGCCCGCACGTCGTAATTGTTTTTAATTTCTTTTAAATCCCGAATTCCTTCGCTGATGTCAGCATTGCGCAATAATTAGATTTCCTTTAGAAAAATAATTCGGGAAATTGTTTAAAAGGCGATTTAGGATTTAAATTGAAAAATTCATAACTTATTCATCCTAGTTCCAAATTAGATGATTCAAATTGCTAAATTCTTAGAAAATTATTATCTAACTAAATAAAATATAATTATTCAATTTGGAGTTCATTTTAGTTCTGTTTTAGAATTTAGAAATTCATTTAAATTCTAAATTTAGATTTAAATTTGTAAAATTCATATCATCTGAATTCCAACTCCAAATTTAGTGAATTAAATTTCTAAAATTTTATAAAAATATTATCTAGCTTAATAAATTAAAATTTGTTTATTTGGAATTAGTTTAAACTGTCGTGTTTTAAGTTAAAATTATTTAAATTGCAAATTTAGGATTTTAAACTTGCAAAGTTCATAGCTTTTATTTCCTGTTTCCAAATTGAGTGTTTCAAATTTATAAAATCTTATAAAATTATTATCTAGCCAAATAAAATATAATTATTTTATTTGGAGTTAGTTTAAACTGTCGTCTTGTATTTATTTTGAGTTTCAATTGATTGTCGTATTTTCACGTTTAGATTACGACGATTCCGGGGAATTTGATTCTTCCGAAGAATTAGAATTTCAAGACTTCAGCGAAGGCAAGTTATACTTTGATCATCTTGCACCTACTATTTTAAAGTTATTTAAATTCAGTTTTCAAATTATTAAGTGCATGCATACTTTTATTCAAGTATTTTAAATTCCTGTTTAAATGATTAGATATTCCAACTGTCCTTGTATGGCCAATATTGAATATTGAAATGTCATCCCTTGTCCCCATAGATAAATTGTTGGGAAATGCTTAGCAAATACTTAGACCATGTTTATGACTTTTGGGAGAATTTAGCCAAATCCTTACAAATTGGTTTGAATTTGAATCTGTGGTATTGCTTTACCACAGAGGATTATTAAAGATGGTTTAATCAAATAAAATGCTAAAATGGTTTAGACTTGGGCGAAACGGATGAATGGTGGGTGCAGGTTTATGCACGGGTTTAATCTGGTTAGGATTAAAGCCTGTGGTTTGATTTGAAAGACGCCCAAGTCAATTAAGGACCGGCCTTTGGCGTTCCTTTGCTATGCCAAAACGCGTACCACCACATGTCCCTGTATGGGAAGGACTGGCTTAATAATTTGGGATACCTCATAGATATTCGTGCCATGTTGTATGAGTGGGTGTTGGTTAGACAGTAGTCCCACATGGCGCAAGAGGGGGCTTCCGGAGGATGGTTAGTCCAATGGAAGCGAAACCTTAGCGGGCATGAGTATTGTGAGGTAGATCATTGTAACGGCCTTGTGATATTTGCTCTGTCACACGCCTTAGGAAGCGTGGATTGGCCGACACAAAGGGTATAATATCTCGTGTGGGTAAAGCTGTACAAACTCTGCAGAGTAGAAAACTATTGAATAGCAGCGTCATGATCATGGACATGCTAGCAAAGCCACTTTGAGTTAGACTTGTTTTTGGTTTTAAAATGGTTTCAACAGATGTTTTCAGGATGGATAGTCCTGTGGGAAAATTGGGCGGTTAGCCATTGTGATTGGAGGATATCCATCACCTTTCTTGGAGGTTATCCACATTATTCCATTGTCATTTAAAATATGATTTTAATTAATGTATGAAAATGGCCTTGCAATCTATTATGATTATTTAAATTAAAGCGTCGCTTTACATAAAATAACCCCGCCAATGTCCTTTGTTTACCTTATGCATGCATTACAATTCCATATTGGTGTAACTTGCGAGCACGGTAGTTGTGCTCATGCTTGCTTTATGCAACAAAATTTCAGGAGAAGACTACTATCAGGACGGTGAGGACACCGACGCCTAGGCTACGCCCCCAGACGATTGCCTGTGGCGGATCGTTCTGGCCTACTACTATCTTCTTATTTCCGCTGTGTTATTTACTTCTTTATTTGGCTTCATGCCCAATTGTATCGAACTCGATTTACTATTAATAAAATGCGAGATTTGGTTATGTTATCATTTTTGTAATCTGTACACCGGAAATCTGGATGGTGTATGAACACAGAGGGTTCGGGATCTTTCGTTCGGGTCCGGCAGATGGTGAGTGGGGTGGAGGGGGTGGTTCGCCGCTTGACTATTTCGACTCATCATGGCAAGTAAAGCATTGGTGGTCCGCTTTGTTGAGCCATAATCTGGTTCATATTCTCGCATCATGGAGCTCATCATTTGGGCTTGTGCCATAAAGCGCCCAAAACCCGAGTCTGTTCTTCGCCCTTGGAGGAGGTGGAGGTGGAGGCAACTGTTCTGGGGGCTCACCCTGACTTGTGGATTGCCGAGTCTGCACCATCTGGACAAAACTCTAAAGGCTTAATAGGTAAGACAGAAAGCATAGAGGATAAGAGGGATCAGAGAGAAAGATAGAGCATGCAAAAGGGGTAACTTGGTTAAACCCAAGAGAGGCGAAAGGCCAGGAGGCCAAAAGAGGCAACCAAAGCTTCAAAAGCAGAGGTTTTAAAGACACAAGCTCGGCAAGACTCAGAATAGGACCACTAACCCTAACCTTACCACAGTCGGTCCTATAGAAATTATAAAGGCAAGGAGGTCAAATTAGACTTAAAAATTGAGGTTCCAACAAGGGTAAGGTAACAGAACTAAAGAGGGAGTTAAAATTGAAGTAGAACAGGGTAAGGAATGATTTAGACAAGTTAAGTACAGCATAGAACCAGAACAAGGTAAGAACCTCCAAACCGATTTTTAAGTTGTTTTGCTTTAAAACATAACCTTTTGAATCAAAACTATACCGACCTTTCTACCTAGGGTCACGCCCTACAGCCGACCAGGGCTCTGATACCAACTGTGACGACCCACCCCGTGATGTACCGTAAGAGGTCCGGGAGGACCATTTTTTTTTGCGCTGCGAAGTCACCACGGAAAGATGTGGTAGCACCGCAGGGAGCTTAACCGAGGTCTGCCAGGACCTCCCAGGAGGTCTTGAGGACCTCCTGGAGGTCTTGGTCCGCCACTGACCTGCCAGGAGGTCTTGAGGACCTCCTGGAGGTCGTGGCCGCCACCCGCTCGGTAGCACCTCCAGGCACATCACTTAAGAGAGGTTCGGCAGGACCTCCCAGGCTATGTCCCGAAGGACCTCCTGGTGGTCCTGCCCCTGTGCATCTGAGCTAGTCCCAGGACAACAGAGCTAGCCCGCACAACAACACAAGCCATTACCACAACCACAAGGTCAAACAAAGATGAAGCAGACAAATTAAACTTTATATAATAGGACCTTATGGTCAAGCTTGTTAACAAGAGGTGCGCCATCGAGGGCTTACAAAACCAACGAGGACTTACAAGCGGCAACAAGGAGCTTCTAGGGCTCAAACACTGAACACGCAAAGCCATCCAACAAGCACCACAGTGCCGGGTGGAGGACGCCCTAGGCGACTTAATCGTCAAGAACTCCTCCTCGAAGAGGTCCTGACCGCCTTGCACTTGATCATCCTCATAATCTGCTTTGACACGGGGCTTAAGCCATGAGTACTTGGAATGTACTCAACAAGTCACGAGAGCAAAGATGCAATAATATTCATGCAAGGACTTACCAATGGAGAGTTTGTATGGTTAGTTTGCGCAGCCGATTTGAATAATAAAAATAGTAATAGATTGAAAGCGAGAAGGTAAAACCATACTACATAATACTTTTGAAGTTTAAAAAGGTGGGGTGAGCACCAACTCACAGCCACAACCAAAATGAAGGAGTTCGGTCACACCCGTGACTGTGTCCTTACCCAAAACCCACTCCAGAGCACCCACTCCAGAGGACCAAACCAACCCGTGGACCACTACGAGCCAACCTTGACCCCTCTAGAGCCGGCCAAGGTCTCTTGAGGCAAAGCCAAGGCATCTCGCGGAAGTGTCGATGGCACAAGCTTTTGAAACAGCTACCCCTTGCACCATTTCACTGAGCATGTCCATGACCAAGGACTTGGCTATTCGAATAGATCTTTACACTCTGCAGAGGTGTACAACTTTACCCACAATCCACGATCTCTCTAGCGGGACGGGTTCCGGTCACCCTTGCTCACTTCCTAAGGTAAGCAGTCTAGAGAGCGCGGCAAGGCCTTTACAAAGCTTTTGAACCGACTCGGCTGCCCGCTAAGGTTTCGTAATCCTCCTCGTAGTCTAGAAGTCCGCAGGTTATGGGGTGCCCCCTCTTGCGCCAACGAATCACACGCTCAACCACAACAGCCCCAAGCCAACCCATTGCTAATTATTCAGCCCAGACCATCCCCATAACATGATCTTGTGGTTGCACTGTTTGGCCCAGTTCAACAGACACAAAGTGAAGTCCTTAATTGTGCCAAGGCAAGACTTCCACAACCAAGTGTGCAAAGCACCCACTACTCACTCCCTGCCTTCTTGCCTCAGCAAAACCAATTTGTATTAACCCATGCCAAAAGACCACCCAGTCTTGGCACAACAATTTTAACCAAGTGATCTCACACCACATCAAACACTGACTTGGGCGCCCCGCCATAGTTGCTCAACAATGGCACCACCACACATTTCATATTTATTAGTCAAGATTATTAGAGATGAAGCATGATACGTTGAACCACGTTTTCTCATAAGGTGTATAAGACCCACGGCCCCCATGTTGGCAAATAACAAAGAACACCAACTAAATTATCCACCCTAAGGCTCACAAGGTGAACATGACAACATGATGGAGACAAGGTATAAAGGAGGCATAACGGCAAGTAGGCAAGTAACTACAGCCCAAACCATTTTTATATAAATATAGCCATGCATGATAAAGTAAAACCGAAATACATTTATGAAACTTGGTTCAAGATGATCAAAAGGGGATCTGTGGCTTGCCTTGGTCAAGCGGTGGAGAGCCTTCTGCAAAGAAGAGTCGGGTCCAAGATCTCCTCGAACTCGTGATCTACACGTCGCAAGAAAACCAAATAAGCAAAACCACACTAAGCCAGGAACTTCAAAAGAACCAAAAAGGAACTCAAACCAACTCGGCCAAAAAGGAAACCAAGAGGCTTAACACAGCCTCAAAGAGCTCTGGAAAGGTCTTGCACAAGGAAGAACTGAGCGAGATGAGGCAGGAAGGAAGAAATGAGCAACAAAGTTACAAAGGTGCCCGCCCAAGCTTTATATAGCCGGAGTTGGTAGTGTGCACCACAAGGAAAAACTTCGATGAGGTGTAGGCAATCGAGACCACTAGGGCAAGGCTTGCCCTAAAAGAATTGAAATAAAGTATCTCAGATGTGATTGCATTTAATGTGACCCGACACCTATTAAATGCGCATGAGTTCTGAGGCAAGAGCAATAATTACAAGGTGAAGAGGGTGGCAAGTGGGGCGATCAAAAGGTGCACCACAAGTCAAAGAGGTGGCCCCACCGCAAGGGTCATCCCGCCAAAGACCACTTTGTGAGGCCTCGGGCAAGAGGTCCAAGACACTCAGAGGGGAGGTCTGGGACAGAGGTCCAAGGACTCAAGAGGAGGTTCGGACAAGAGGTCCGTAAAGCTCACCACGAGGAGGTCTGGCCTCGACGACACGCACAAGGGAGGTCTAAGGGTCAAGATTTCAAGGGAGGACCTCAACGGTCCAGATCAAAGGTGCGAGGGAGGTCCGACCAAAAGGGATATCTGATTTAGGAGGTGGTCCTTACAAAAGACCAGCAAGGACCGAGGAGGTGGTCTTTGCAAAACAACCAGGAGGAGGTCCTTGAAACAAGGAAAACGCACAGCCAAGCAGAGCCGTTCGATTGAAATCGGGCGGCTCAAAAAGGATAGGAACGTTCGGACCAAACTAACGTGCCCTTAGGATCGGGCCATCCAAACCACATCGGATGGTCCTAAGGTTAAGAAGGCAAGGCCTCAAGCGTCTGACCACGAGAGTCAAAGATGGGTCCAAGCGCTAAGGAGGTCTTGGACCTAAGGAGGTCGGAACCTTTGGATCCAATGAAGGGAGGACCTGGACGGCTAAGATCTCCCGAGAGGAGGTCCTAATGGCGAGATCCTAACAAGGGAGGTCCGAGCGGCTAGATCTCAACAAGGGAGGTCGAGCGGCTAGATCTCAACAAGGGGAGGTCTGAGCGGCTAGATCTCAACAAGGGGAGATCTTAAAGGACGCGAAGAAGGTCCGAAGGACACAGAAAAGTCCGCAGGGACAGAGGGAGGTCTATTTGGACACAAGGGAGGTCTAAATAGCCACGAGAAGGTCTAGAAGGGTCCCAAAAGGTATTTGGGAGGTCGAAGAGGCTCTGGAGCGCCCAAGAGAACTTCGGGGGTTCAAGAGAGCGTGGAGAGGTCCACGGGGAGGTCCAAAAGAAGCAAAACCAAGCGTGGCTTGGGGGGGAACCAAAGAGGTTTTGAAACACAAACCCGAGCCGGGTCCTTGACAGGAAAACCCCAAGCAAGGGAGAGGTTCGAACAGAGGGGAGATAAGAGAGAGGTCTGGATCTCAAAGAGATTCAGCCCAACAAAGGAAGTTAAGAGAGAAGAGACAAACCCAGGGACACACAGAGAGGCTCAAACAGCAAGGAACACCAACAAAGAACTTAATTAAGGTTTAATTAATTCCAATTGAACTCTCCAGATTTCAAAACGTCAGGTTAAGCTTTGGATTCTCAATAAAGCCAAATGGTTACTTTTATTTTGAAAACCAGGCAAGAAACTTTAACGAAAACAGGATGTTACAGAAAGACAGGAACAAAATCATATTATTGAAACTTGAATGTTGTGAAGTGAATGAATTATGTGTGTCTACTCCCTCCCATGAATGCCTTCAACAGCGATCACCTAGAATAAACAAACAAAGGCAAGAATGAGTCCTAGACTCAGCAAGTACAAAGAATAATTGGAACTACACTGAATATGAACAATACAGTATAATTAAGGATATGAACATAGAACTGAAAGGAACATATGAATGAATGGAATGAATGAACTACACTTCTGCTTATACCGATATAGCCAGTGACACACCCGTCGGTGTTCACTTAGGCCCGCATTTAACAAAATGTAGGGATCCAAGGCCCGTATGAAGAATATTTCATACGGGGATCCAAATCTGCCCACATTGGAATGGTGGGTCTTACGTGCCCATACTGGAATTGATGGGTCTTTATTTTCCACTCCTGTGGAAGAAACATGAATAAATGAATGAATGGAATGAAACAAGACTAATGAAAGACATCCTCTCTTTCAACATGGATTAACGGATATGAAAAGAACATGAAGCATTGAATGTAATCATGGATCATAGAAATAACAGTATGAATACAAGCACTCAGCATTCATCACATTAAGAATTACAATGTACTTGCCTTCCGCGTTGCGACGCGTTAGTAGGCAATGAAGATGCCCTTAAATCCAAAGCCTCTCTGCCTATACAAGTAAGTACTCAAAATAAGAACAACATTGTACAGGACGATACCCGCAATGTTCTACCATACCTTTCTGACAACTCAAGAATTAATTATTTGATCTACTCAGAAAACATGCAACACAATCACAAAAAATGAATCTGGACAGGACCCTTAAAACCTACATAACTTTCACTCTGAAAATCGTAAAAATGCAAACTCAGATTGGCTGGAAAGATAACAGAAATATCTAAAATAACTTATATGGTGGACATCCCGAATTCTATCTGTAAATAACTTTAATAGACAAATGAACATCTTCTGTCAAAAACTAACCGACAAATCTAAACAGCAGCATGGTATCAGACATAATTTCTAATTGGCTGAACCAAACTTAGTGTTCTTTATCAATATGAACAGCTAAGAACAAATCCTAAAAAAGTCTAGTTGGCGGGATCTCCCAAATCGGCCAAAAACCTACGTCAATAATCCTCTGAAAGTCAAACATCGAATCTGACTGGCAGAAATACGTAGCAGTAGAGAAATAATCATATCTTTTGTTAGACAACTCTAAATTGAGTGTTCTTTATCATTCTAGAAAGTTTTAAAAAAAATTCTACAACAACCTAGTTGGGTGGAAACCCTAAATCTGCCATTATCTGAAACATATTTTAAAAGACAACTTGACAGTTCATTCACGTCGAGAATTCAGAACAGCAGGAAAGATTATACCATATCTTTTGAACCGTAAGTCAGAATTAAGTTTTCTTGGTGGATACGGAAAGCTAAGAACAATTCCTATATATCTCTAGGAGATGGACATCTCAAATTCGGCCTCTAAGAACCCAAAATCGGCCACGCAATCTACTGGACAGTACTGAATTTCTAACAGTAGCAAATCGATCCAAACAATCTAATCGAATTCACATCTAATAAGCATCAAACAACGAAGCTAGCTCTTTGTTACCCTTGTAGACCCCTAGGAAGATGATGAACGATCCTTGAAGAAGATCCTCTCCTAGTCCTTTCTCCTTCCTCTCCTTCTTGATCGGCACCAAGGCAAGGGAGCAGCTCGAGGAGGCAGGAGGGAGGCGCCAACACCAGGAAGGAGGGGCGGCTTGGGGACAAGAGGGGGCGGCTGCTTGGGGAGAATGGGTGGCGGCTTGGAGTGTGAAGGGGGAGAAGGGAGGCAGCCGGCTTGGTTTTGAGGGGTGTGGGGGCGCATGGGCTTTAGGCCCATGGGGGATACATGGCCAGCCACAAGGCCTTGTCAGCCTAGGCCAGAGGCCCATCCCCTTAATTCCCCCCAAAAACTGAAATTACACTAAAAACCTTTTCCCGATTAAATGCTCTCTAATCGAAACTCGAGGTATTACAAGCATGTAGGAGCAATCGATGAAGGCAAGGAGCACCGAGGTGGGCGCGGTGTGAGTCGGCGGCTGGTGCTCAATGATGGCAATGACTGGGAAGAAGAGAGCACAATTCAGAGGTAGAGGAAAGTAAATAGTTGCTATGTGATGCTCCTTGAGAGGAATTGGAGCGGAGTCCTCGGAGAAGAAGTTGCAATGGAGGCGGCAGGTTTGTCCGGTCATGAGGAAGAAGACCCGTGTGCAGCTCCTTGCTGAAGGAATCTCTGAATCGAGTGGGGGCTTTTGCTCCTCATGATGTTGGACGCGTTGTGCTGATTGACGATAATTTGGGCTTTCTTTGGAGCGGCCAGAGGCGGTGTGGAGTTTCAGGCGGCAGCGCAGCATTCAGCGCTTGGCTCGGATTGAGCTTAGAGAAGGAGGGGGGGAATGGAGATGGAGAGGATGCTGGGGCAAAGGGAGGCTAGGGCGCTCACGGGAGCGCCCATTTATAGGCAGTGGGCAGAGGACGCAACATGGCCAGCGAAGAGTGCAAGACAGGCTTGGTTGTCGCGGCTTCAATGCGACATGGTGAGCAGGATGGCAACAGGGCATGGGCTCGGTGATGCAGCCGAGGTGGAAAACCAGGGGCGGTGACCAAATTCGGTGGGCGGAGCTGGGGTGGCGTGGTACGAGTCAAGGCGACGTGTGCATGCACAAGGGCACATGTCCATGGCGTGGCTGGCGTTGGCTGCTACATTGGAGAAGAAACACTGGCAGGGGGACCCACTGGTTAGTGAGGGGTGAAGACAATGTTGTCTATAGGGTTTTTAAAAAAGGCTAATGCCTTAGGAGATTTTTGTGGCATAGAATATAAGTCTAAAAATTATGAAAATTTTAGGGTAGGGTCCGGCATATTGTAGATTTTTATTTAATTGTTCCAAAATTTTATGATCTCTGCATAATTTTCTAAAATTCTGTTAAGCATCTCTTTGAATGCATTTTTATTATTTAATGTAAAGAGAGTTTCAAATCATGCTTTATTTATTTCTTATCTTATTGACATTATAATTACACCAATTTTATATTATCATATTTTGTTTTAGGTTTTTTAATTATCAACTAGGATTGTTTATTTATCATTCCTTGTTTCAACTCATTTTGATTTCTTAAAGAATTTTGGATTTCCAGATTTGATCTTTACATTTCTTTATTACACAAAAGTTTTGCAACAAAATCCAGAAAAGCAATTATCAACAAAATACATCAAAAGTTTTAAAAAGATCATATTTTTATACATTTGAGAATAATCCCAAATTTTGGGATGTTACACATTCAATTTTGTGCTCCTTGGTGCTTTCGGCCGGAGCATCTTATTGGTGGTCTTGCGCGGCACTTCCCCTGTACCTTGGCTTCGTTCTTCAGTGTGTCCCGAAGTGCGAAGATCGGCATTGTATCTCTGTCAACCTCGTCTATTTTGCACAGCACAGTGAGGCGATTGGTTTTCTGAGTCAGTGTCTTTTGACATGCCTTGTCTGGTTATCATCTCGGTGGTTTTGATTACCATCATCTTTGTGAGTATTTCTGTATTCCAATTGTTTGTGTGTGTGTGTGCTGTGCTGTGCTGTGCTAGTGGATATATATATCAATCTGATTGTTCTGTCTGTGACTAACACTGGGAGATATTGCTTAGTGATTGTGGGCTCGGTTAACTACTCGATGAGGATCACTGTCTAATACTGAAATAGATTTGATGAACTAGTTTAGACTTGAGCTCTAATTTGAGTTGCTTACTGCTGTCACTTGATTTTATCTTTATATTATGTTCTTGTGGTTGTGCTCAGTTGGCTTGAACCTTTTTGGTTCTGTGATCTCTAGCATTTGAGTATTTGTTTGTTTACTGTTAGTCAAGGATGCTTTAGTGCTGAACTATGATTCTATGAACCTTATGCACTGAGGTTTCATCACAGTTCTGTTGGCTAATTGAAATGTTGTTTTTGAGATCTTGTACATTAATAATCACTGTTGTGTTGGCAGAAAGTATCAATTGTTTATTGTTGTGAATGGAATCGATTTGACAGATTAGTAAAGTATTATTTAGAGCTCAAAGTCTAAATTCTGGTTGTCTTATCTAATTAGTGAAGAGTATAGACAAAAGTAGCGAGAAAGACAAGAATATATCTTGTGCAACTCTACATCTGAGAGCAATAATCAAACTATTCAATCTGAGCATTATGCTGATTTTATTTGTCCATATGTTCTATGTTTCAAGCCTATTATCCTGTTAAAATGACTTAGAGAATTTTCATATGTATATGTTAATTTTATCATTTAAATGCTGCTGGAATTATGCATTAATTATTGTTAATTATGCTAGAATTAATTATAAATATTTGCTAAAACCGCTTTATTTACAACAAGAGCACCATTGTGATGCTAGTAGCACGGGCGTAAAGCGCTGGGCCGCCAAAGACCTCGGCGCCGCTCCCCTCCCGAACACTGCCACGCTCGGGCGCAGGCCAGAACCACACACACGAAGACCCGATAGGGCGGAGAAAAAGTCTCCAGCCTTATCTCTTTCTCATCTCTCACTGATAGGTGGGACCCACGTTCTTTTATTTTCTATTTTCTATTTCTTCTTTTCTCAAAATAAGAAATTACCAAGTAGCCCTCAAAATATCCGACAAAGTCCGCATCGTGTCCGAGAAATTGTTGCTCGCAGCAACGAGCAAGGCGATGCCATGGCCGCAGATGTCAGGTTGGACGGCGAACATGTAGGAAACAGCAAAGGACTGCACAGTCCCATCGGGCGTCTTGATGAAGTGGAATGGAGTCGGGTGGAAGGCATGGCCTTTGAGCCGGACAGTGCCGTTGGTCAGCTCGAGTAGGCCATTTTGTGTGACCGTGGCCACACAGTCGAGGGTGAGGTTTGCACCGGTGAAGCCGGAGTAGACAAATTGGTCTTCACCGTTGGCAAATGTTGAAAGCTTAAGGGCAAGCAAGAAGAGGAGGTGTAGAAGCATAAGCAAGAACAGAGGATTCATGTCAGACATGAGTATTAGTAACCCAATGAAGATGCAAGGACATAAGCTTCACCAATACCGAACTAACTTGCATTATATTCAGCAGTTTATATTTTTGTAGTGGAGGCTGTGGAGCTAGGCAATTTGTTACCTAGTCAGTATGCTTGCTTCCACGTGCAGCTTTTCGACAGGCGTCGTGATCTGGGAGTGTGAATGCATCATGTTTTTTAAGAAGAACCAGCCAAACAATTTTCAGGGCTGCAGAGCATCCAAATTAGGAGTGAAAAATTCAGTTGTACACTTCAATTTATCCATTCCACCTAAAGTGAGCAGCGTATATAGCAGTCTAATAGAAAGCAATGTCCGGGATTCAGAGTGGAGAGAGACTAATACTTTCTTTCTTTTTTTTCTTTGCTCACCAACTTTTTAGCCGCCTTGAACCGAACTTTTTGTTTTTGTCTTTGATTGGGTACCCATTATTGGTCCATGGTGGACCAACTGTGACACCTTCTGATTCAACAACACTGGAGAATCCTGATACCTAGTAGTTATGTCAAGCCGGTGGCTTGACTAAGAAAAGGAACTTGAGCTAGAAGTAAGCAATTGTCATTTAATGTAGAACTAGAAGAGTGTCTTGCGTATTTGCGCGGCTAGATTTGTTTTAAAGTTTTTAATATCAAATGATATAACTTAGATGTTTTAGAATATATTGACATATCTCGTAGCTATTTAGATTTTTAAGATATCGTAAACATTAGAAATAACAATAGAAATTTGAAGAAAAACATAACTTGAGAAACGTAACTGATGTATGAGTTTTGATGGAAGAAAAACTCTAGCATAATAAATTAACCACTCTCCATCATGTATGCATCATATATCTACTTGCCCTTTTTTTTTCTTCACTGATTACTCTTTTCCAAAATATTTGCATGCACATGTACCTCTGTTAATTTTAAGCAATACGTTGATTATATATACAACAAATTATCTTATTAGTTTACATGATATTAGATTACCTTGCCCACGTATACACCAATACACCATAGGTGACCTACCTTGAACTTATCTTCCCTCATGTCGGTTGCCCTACCGAACCATGTGTCTTCTATCTCTTCTCCCTGCCACAGTTTTTCTGCTTCAATCTCCAACAGCAAGCCCAATTCTTGATCGATATCTCTGAGCTACTACCCCTTCCGATGCAATACTCTACTACATAGTTATCTTCTACTTCTCTCCAATTATTGTTTAATACTAACCGTTGTGACATCAACATGCATACGTGCAAATATCGTTGATCCTTGCTGGGTACACCCTCCTCACTCTCTCTGGTGGCCCCAGGCTTACTCCTTACTGTTGCGCCATCTCTACTCTGAGCTCTTTGCTCCTTTGTTTATGTACACTCATGTTTATATTCATATGGATGCATGCATGTATATACACATGATGATATTATACTTGCTCGATGTCTTCTTCTACCATGTTGGTCGCGCCTCTTCGACGTTATACAACTCAACGATGTGGCTTCTTTACTAACTACTATGACCTCCCATCTTCACTGATACCGGTATGTCTGGTTTAGTCGTTGTCTAACGATATGGAGCATCTTTTTGCCATCGCTGGTGACGCCATGTCACCAACGATGGCAACTCCTAGCTACGCGATAACCCTATATAGTCGATAGCTGTATTCAATGCAAATCTTCATCTCCTCTTTGCTAGGGCTTTCCCATTATTAAGTTTCTTTGGCCACTGACTTCTTCAACAACGCCGATGCTCACCACTTATCGTCACAACACTTGGCTCCTTCAACTTTGACCTTTCTCTTTGGTAGCTCCAGCGAGTAGCACGACATTGTCCTCATGGAACGGCTAAGGTGAGCAGCATGATATTGTTCTTATCTTCATCATCGCTGTCGTGGCTCTCCGTTTCCTTATGGATCAAAGTCTTCTTGTAGGACAGATCGACATCATTGTACTCTTTTGTGGTCTCATCCGACACCATTCGTGGTATCCTTATTATAACATATATTTAATGTATTCGAAATTTTAGTTATTCAGTGATTTTACTTTGGAATTCATATTAAAATAGAATTTCAAATTTTCTTTAGTTTTTTGTCTCTAATTTAAGTTATTTTTTGTTGCAATTCATATACTAATCCAATTGTTAATTTTTATTTAATTTTATGCCAAATCAAATTTATTTATGGATTTTAATTTGGAATTCGCATCAAAATCAAATTACCAATTTTAATTTATTTTTATTCCAAATAGTAGTTATTTTTTGTTCAAATTAAGTAAAACAATCCAATTGTGATTTTTATTTATTTTTTATTCCTTGTTATATTTATTTAGGATTTTACTTAAGAATTCATATGTAAATCAAATTGATAATGTTATTTTTTTTGTTCCGAGTTAAAATATTTTACTTTGGAATTGCTATGGAAACCAAATTGCAAATTTTATTTTTATTTTTATCCCAAATTTCAATTAGTTTTTGTTGGAATTCTTATACTAATCGAATTGCTATTTTTTGATAAAAATTATTCGGATTACGATTATTAGGGTTTTTATTTGAAATTAGTATTGAAATCAAATTTTTCATTTTATTTTTAATTACGAAATCTAGGTATTTTGTTGAATTAGTATACTAATAAAAAATTATTTTGAATTATATATTTTTTAGAAATTTTACTTAGGAATTAGTATCAAAATCAATTTGTTATTTTTATTTTGTTTTTGTTCGAATTCTAGTTATTTTTTGTTGGAATTAGTGTACTAATCCAATTACTAAAATTTTTATTTTTATTCGAATTATGTTTATCTAGTGATTTTACTTAGGAATTAGTATCAAAATTAAGTTGCTAATTTTATTTTATTTTTTATTCCGAATTTCATTTATTTTTACGTTGTACTTGGGATGGACTCTTATTTCCATATTGTACCTTGTATAAACCCTTTCCTTTAATCTAGATCGTTATAATCTAGACCCACCATAATCAACGGCGTGGATGAATTTGTATGGAAATAGAATTTCAAATTTTCTTTTATTTTACGTCCCTGATTTAAGTTATTTTTTATTGGAATTCATATACTAATCCAATTATTAATTTTATGCGAATTAATTTTATTTATGGATTTTAATTTGGAATTCGCGCCAAAATCAAATTGCCAATTTTAATTTATTTTTATTCCAAATAGCGATTATTTTTGTTGAAATTGCATAACAATCCAATTGCGATTTTTGTTTAATTTTTATTCCTTGTTATATTTATTTAGGATTTTACTTAGGAATTAGTATGTAAATCAAATTGATAAAGTTATTTTATTTTTTTGTTCTGAATTTTAGTTATTTAAATATTTTACTTTGGAATTCATATGGAAATCAAATTGCGATTTTCCTTTATTTCTATCCCAAATTTCAATTATTTTTTGTCGAATTAGTATACTAATCCAATTGCTAATTTTTTATAAAAAATTTCTGAATTACAATTATTAGGGTTTTTATTTTGGAATTCGTATTAAAATCAAATTTCTTATTTTATTTTTAATTCCAAAATCTAGGTATTTTTGTTGGAATTAGTATACTAATAAAAATTTTATTTTGAGTTATATATTTTTTAGGAATTTTACTTGAATTCATATCAAAATCAATTGCTATTTTTATTTTGTTTTTATTCTAAATTCTTGTTATTTTTTGTTGGAATCCATGTACTAATCAATTTAATAATTTTTTATTCGAATTATGTCTATCTAGTGATTTTACTTTGGAATTCATATCAAAATTATGTTGCTAATTTTATTTTATTTTCTATTCCAAATTTCAATTATTTTTACGTTGTACTTGAGATGAATTCTTATTTCTATATTGTACCTCACATAGACTCTTTCCGTAATCTAGATCGTTGTAATCTGGACCCACCATAATCAACAGTGTGGATGTTTATCTTTTTTCACTAATTAACGTGAGAATTTCTAGCCTTTGAGAGCAAACGTGGTGTCTTTTTTTCTATCGCTTTAATAATATAACTAGCAGGGTGACCCACGCATTCGCGCGGCTAGATTTTTTTGAAGTTTTTAATGTCAAATGATATAACTTAGATGCTTGAGAATATATTTACGTATCTCGTAGCTATTTAGATTTTTAAGATATCATAAACATTAGAAATGACAATAGAAACATGAAGAAAAACACAACTTGATGAACGTAACTGATGTATGAGTTTTAATGGAAGAAAATCCCTAGCATAATAAATTAACCACCCTCCATCATGTATGCATCATGTAGCTGTATGCCCTTATTTTTTTCTCCACTGGTTAATCTTTTCCAAAATATTTGCATGCACATGTACCTCTGTTAATCTCAATCAATACGTTGATTATATATACAACAAATTATCTTATTAGTTTACATGGTATTAGAGTACCTTGCCCACGTATACACCAATGCACCATGGGTGACCTACGTTGAACTTATTTTCCCTCACGTTGGTTGCCCTATCGAACTGTGTGTCTTCTATCTCTCCTTCCCGCCATAGTTTTTCTACTTCAATCTCCAACAGCAAGCTCAATTCTTGATCGATATCTCTCAGCTGCTACCTCTTCCGATGTAATACTCTACTACATAGTTATTTTGTACTTCTCTCCAATTATTGTTTAATACTAACCGTTGTGACATCAACACGCATACGTGCAAATGTCGCTAATCCTTGCTGGGGCCACCAAAGAGCTTATTCCTTACTATTGCGCCATCTCTACTCTGAGCTCTTTGCTCATTTGTTTATGTATGCTTGTGTTTATATTCGTATGGATGCATGCATGTATATACACATTACGATATTATACTTGCTCGATGTCTTCTTCTACCATGTTGGTCGCTTCTCTTCGACGCTATCCAACTCAATGATGTGGCTTACTTACTAACTGCTATGACCTTTCATCTTCATTGATGCCAGTATGTCTGCTTTAGTCACTGTCTAACGATATGGAGAATCTTTTCGCCATCGCCGCCGACGCCGTGTCACCAACGATGGAAGCTCCTAGCTATGTGATAACCCCATACCGTCGATAGCTCGTCTTCAATGTAAACCTTCATCTCCTCTTTGCTAGGGCTTCTCCATCTTCAAGCTTCTTTGGCCACTGACTTCTTCACCAACGCTGATGCTCACCACTTATCGTCACAACACTTGGCTCCTTTGACTCTGGCCTTTCTCTTTGGTAACTCCAACGAGCAGCACGCATTGTCATCGTGGAACGGCTAAGGTGAGCAGCATGGAATTGTTCTTACCTTCGTCGTCGCTGTCGTGGTTCTTTGTCTCCTTATTGATCAATATCTTCTTGTAGGACAGATCGACATCATTGCACTCTTTTGTGGTCTCATCCAACACTATTCGTGGTATCTATATTATAACTTATATTTAATTTATTCAAAATTTTAGTTATTTAAGGATTTTTACTTTGGAATTCGTATGGAGATAGAATTTCAAATTTTCCTTTATTTTTTTGTCCCTAATTTAAGTTATTTTTTGTTGGAATTCATATACTAATCCAATTGTTAATTTTTATGCGAATTAAATTTATTTATGGATTTCAATTTGGATACCATTTATTTTTATTCCAAATAGCATGTATTTTTTGTTGAAATTAAATGCAACAATCCAATTGCGATTTTTGTTTAATTTTTATTCTGGTTATATTTACTTAGGATTTTACTTAGGCATTCGTATGTAAATCAAATTGATAATGTTATTTTACTTTTGTGCTAAATTTTAGTTATTTAAATATTATACTTTGGAATTCATATGGAAATCAAATTGCAAATTTTGTTTTATTTTTATCCCAAATTTTATTTCATTTTGTTGGAATTAGTATACTAATCCAATTGATAATTTTTATAAAAATATTCTAAAGTACAATTATTAGGGTTTTTATTTTGGAATTCATATTGAAATCAAATTTCTTATTTTATTTTTAATTCCGAAATCTAGGTATTTTTGTTGGAATTGTATACTAATCAAAAAAATATTTTGAATTATATATATTTTAGGAATATTACTTAGAATTTGTATCAAAATCAATTTGCTATTTTTATTTTATTTTTTATTCCGAATTCCAGTTATTTTTTGTTGGAATTCATTTACTAATCCGATTACTAAATTTTTATTTTTATTCGAATTATGTTTATCTAGTTATTCTACTTAGGAACTCGTATCAAAATTAAGTTGCTAATTTTATTTTATTTTTATTCTGAAATTTAGTTATTTTTACATTGTACTTGAGATAGACTCTTATTTCTATATTGTACGTGACATAGACTCTTTCCTTTAATCTAGATCGTTATAATCTGGACCCACCATAATCAACGGTGCGGATGTTTCTCTTTTTTACGATTAACGTGAGAATTTCTAGCCCTTAAAAGCGAACGCGGTGACTTCTTTTTCTATCGTTTAATAATATAATAGATAGAAGATTGGACTGAAAGAGGCACGTATTATATTACTCTGAAGAGATTGCCTAGAATTTAAGGAACCTAAATGCTCAAGCTAGATGGCATATGTGTTCTGAGTGTGACCAAATTAAGTCGTGACAAAGTCCTTGACAGGGATACGGATTGTTTGAACCGTGCAATGTAATCCTGCTTTGATGCTTCGATGTGATCTTCTCTGGTCAGGAATGAACGGAATTACCCATAGGGCCTACTATTTGAAAATGAAGTTTACATAAGGCAGATGAATCTAAAGATGGAAGCTAATCAAAGAGCTCCTTGCCCGTTGCTGCTGTACTCAATTCCCCTTCGGTCCCACTGACAGTGAATTCTAGTTGATCTTTGGCTTTTCATTAAATTACATGGAACCTTGCATGTCCTTGTTATATATACACGCTGTAAAAATAGCTTGGTAAATTTCGGATGCTGGCACAATAAATGTAGTGTTCTTTTGCCAACCGATGGCTAACTGGCTTTTTTAATTCTGCAGTGATATCGGTCGTTTTATTTCGTACGATTGAAGGAAGCAACGGCAGGAAAATAATCTTAGGACGTTTGAATCTATCCGGTGCGATGGGCCCGTAAAAGTGTTGACTGCCATCTCCAACACTACACAAGTCTCTCCGACCACGCCGCCTGTGATGGACGGGTAAGCAAGCATGTAGGTCACGTTTGGTGCAGCTCAAGGGATCAGCTCAACGAGCACCCTAATTGATCATACCAAGAGTGGTCCCAATAACCTCATCTCTGTGCCCATGCCACCCGTCTTGCCGCAACCGCCACCGTTTATGCCGGTTCCAGCCCTGCCAAAGTGCGCTCGCCGACCTTATGGCATGGCCAACATCCGTCGTAGTGCTTGCCTTGCCATCAAGTCTCGACCAATCACGGTGGCCGTAAGAGCGCAACAGAACCTATGCCGCAAGCTAGGTCTTCCGTAGGATGTTGCCAGCCCTCTTGAGACAGCCCTCAAGGAATACATGTCCACTTTCATTGGCCCGATGCCTCTTGACAAGATTGAGGCAATCAATATATTGTACAAGCTTGACGCTCAAGTTAAGCTTCGTGGCCAGGGAGCGGGTGGATTTTCTGGATGACGCTGCTGCCGCGGAAGCGAAACAGACCTTTCGGGCTACTCCTCTCTAGAGTAAGCCACGCCAAGATTTCTTTGATTCTGTTGGCTGTTATGCTTGTTGTGAGTCCTGGCCTGCGAGGGAAGACGCTGAGTAGCATGATTGTCAAGACCATACTGTTTGGACAGTAGAGAACTCCATGGGTGGACTGCGACCCGGATCAGATTGTGGCCAAGATCAAGGAGAAATCAAGGGCTTGATCCAGCTAGAGAGAGGTGCCTAGCGCAATCTTCCCGGGCAAGTAGTTACATTGTATTCTCAGGCATTGGGCCACCCGAGAGTTTATTCTTTTCTTTTTAACCTTTTGTGATCCTTTACAATCAGACCTCTGTTTTACTCCTGTTTTATCAATATAATAGGCAGCTCTCCTGCTTGTTTCTTAAAAAAAAAATGTTTTGTTGGGCCTGCAGAAAAGTAATGTTCTGAGTTGGACAGGGGATGGCTGGACTTCAGTTGAGCCTTCTTTTTTTTTCTAATTCTGGTGGAGATTTTTCAGATGTAAACATCTTGCAGCACTGGAAGTATGTCTATGTCTTTAGGAGATCCATATTCTGCATCACACAGAGGTAGGTCTAATACAATATTCTGGAACTAGCAGGCAGCAGGGATGCAATCCTGCATGCTCACTGAAGTCCACTCACTCTCCAGATTGATGGCTTTCAGACATTCAGAGTCTCGGATACATACACTCTTGGTTCTTCCGTGGGAGCAGGCGCTTTTTTTTTCGATAATGCAGAGAGTGCAGCGATAAAGTAACTTCACATGATGGTCCTAGGTAACTGCTCTAATGCCATAAAGTTAACTGATTACTCTCTTTTATTTTAGTGAAAACTGATTAATTCTCCTCAATGGAAGCATCTGAATGTACATCTATTCTGACTTCTGAGCATCATCCGGTGGTACATGCCATGCATTCCCCGGCCGGAGGATCGGAAAATCAAGGTGGGAACTACTCTCTCTTTAAGATTGGGCGATCCTTTTTATACTGTAGCATTAACGACAATAGCATTTGGGTGTACGTTGTAGTACTGAGTTAGTGAACCTCAACATTACAAAACTGATATGCAGTATATATAAGATTGGAAGTTACCTAGTAGTCATTTAATTTCAAACAAGTACAGTCATTAAATTTCAAACAAGTACAAGTAGAAACTCTCCTACTATTTACAAGATCTAACAGAAGAATCCTTACATTCTGTTCAAACTAAGAACTGAGAAGAAACAGACTGTTGGCAGATCTAATTAGTGACACTAGAGTTTTTCTTTTTAGAATCCTTGAAGTAAATATTGTGACAGCAGAACTAATAATTACAATGTGCTTAGGTACAATATGTTCGTATGGCCCTGGAATCCCATCTATCTATGTCATCTTCCACCGGAGAGACTGGACGACATGCCATTGTTGCCTACTGTGGAAGGCAACGATGTGTGCTGGTCGAAACCTCCGTTCTGCATCATGGCCAACATGCTATAACTTGAGTTTGTGGGCATCAACTCCGGGAGTGGCATGTCACCATCGAGGTATTGCATGACTTGCCGCATACTGGGCCTTGCATTGCAAAATGGATGTGCACACAATAATCCTAGCTTTAACACTAGACATACCTCATCGATATCGTAGTCGTTTTGCAACCTCCTGTCCAGTGTATTTGTGAGTGATCCTCTGTGCCAATGCTCGACAACCCGATCAACTAGCATCTCTGAAGTGTCCTGTGCGTGATAGTTGATAGGCCTTTGCCCGCAGGTTACCTCAAGAATGAAAATGCCAAATGCATACACATCTGTTAGAGGTGTTGCCTTACCAGTGCGCCCCAGCTCTGGGGCTATATATCCCATGGTACCAACCACATGTGTTGTTTGTGGGTCAGTGCCATGGTCATACAACCTTGATAGGCCAAAATCACCAAGACGTCCGTTCATTTCAGTATCAAGGAGTACATTGCTTGCTTTGATGTCTCGGTGGATCACAACTTTCTCCCACCTCTCATGGAGGTAGAATAAGCCAGATGCAACATTTTGATGATTTGAAACCTTTGAGCCCAATCCAGCGTGGGCTTGTCCTCTTCACAATATAAATACTTGTCAAGACTTCCATTTGGCATATAGTCATATACCAATAAGAGTTCACCTTTTCTCCTGCAATAACCGAGTAACTGAACATGGTTGCGATGTCGAAGGCGGCCAATACTGACAATCTCGGCGATAAACTCCTTCATTCCCTGCTTTGACTCGTGGGACACCCTCTTCACAGCAACTTCCGATTTAGAGACTGGAAGCACACCTTTATACACCTTCCCAAATCCTCCTAGGCCAAGTAGATTCTTGCTCTTGAATCCGTCTGTAGCATGGAACAAATCCTTGTATGAGAAGCGGTGTGGCCCAAACTCGGCTTCCCAATCTTCGTGTAGCTCAGCGTACCTCTTTCGCCTCTTCACTAGTAGAACGACGGTTGTTCCCACAAGGAGGATGAATGTGGCGGTGGCTATTGGTAGGACAACCTCCAGCACTTTGGACCGAGGTTTTGGGCCAACTCGAGGTAGCTTTGGCAACTTGGTGATGTCGATGGCTGGAGCAGGACGGTTTATACCGAAGCTCCAGCCAAGCACGCAATACAGTGAGTTGATTGGGCCAGTTGAAGCCGAGAAGCCGACGTAGGATGGTTCTTCCAGCACTGTTGAGAGGTTGTAGGTAGCTGACACTAGTGGTCTCAGCGGTTTGGCTACCCTGAGGGGAGCCAAGGTAACATTGATCTGTGTGGTCTCTCCATCGTAGTCCACCCACACTTGCATTTCCTTGCGGCTAACGAGGGCCAAGTCCCTGAAGATACCAGTACCACCATTCTTGTCATCATAGAAGCCAGCTGATCGGGATTGAATCGAGGTGAGACTATTGACGTCGATGCCGATGTGGTTGTCATTGATGTCGTGGAACTCGGTGTTTTGGCTACTATCAAGCTCGACTGCAAATATGTGATTGCTTGCTTTGCCATCACTTGTTTTGTTGAGGAGGCCCAAGTATTGTGAGTGCTGTGCACCCGAGAGATCCTTGCTCGGAGAGATCAGGAAAGTCATGCCGTCGGTACATTGATAATCATCAGAGTTGGCAGGGACCATGCCGAACACAAAGGTGAATGAGAAGGACTGCACCGTCCCATTGGGCGACTTGCGGAATTGCCATGGAGCTGGGTGGCATGCATGGCCTTTGATATGAACCGTGCGATTGGTCAGCTCAAGAACACCAGATGGTGTAATTGTGGCTGCGCCGTCGAGGTGAGGTAACTGCCGGAGAAGCCGGAGTAGACAAATTGGTCCTCGCCGGTGGCAGTGGTCGAGGATGCTAGGTTTAGGGCCAAGGAAAGGAGGAAGGGTAAAAGGAAGGATAGGTGCTCCATGTCAGGCACGTCTGCAACTGTAACAGCTGAACAAGATGCAGAAATGGAGTGCTTTTGTGTACCAAGAGGCAAGAGAGGTGCTTTCTGATGTCAGTCTACTTTGCGGACTGGAATTTAATTGCTACCAGGGCAACTCATAGCCACTCATGACTCCAGTAAATGAGTCAGTCGTCTGTGTAGTTTTGTATATTAGTCATTGCCCGAGTGTTACTAGTTCAGTACATGCATGCGATTCCTTTCTAGTTAGCACTATATTTTGTTTGTTGGAGTATCAAACAACATATATATTGATTATTAGTGCAATGAAAAACTATAAACTGACCGTCCAAATGAAAATAAACTTTGGAAACCATCTATCTATACATATACTAATTGGAGGCTCTCCTAGAAGCCTCCATATTAATCCTAGGAGGTAATAAAGGATAGAAATTCCTATATTAATCGAAGAAAAAGAAAAAAAAACTAAAAATTTCTATATTAATCAGAGAAATCTAATCATCCAATTATGTATAGATGGTGCAACCTGTGGCTTAGATTTTTTTTTTGTATCCGACAGTCTGGTGCAACCTGCGGCTTGGAATTCTTTTTTGTATCTAATAGCCTACTTGGACTCCAATTCAAACTTTTAGAAGACCCAACAGATTCAGAAGCCTGCATGGACTCCTGCGGCTTGGCTAAATTACTGGGGAAATTAAATCGACTCTACAGAAACCATCTAATACGTAGTATGTAGCCCTAATTACTTAGCCGGTGCTTG
This sequence comes from Phyllostachys edulis, assembly GCA_036346405.1. Classification (NCBI taxonomy): domain Eukaryota; kingdom Viridiplantae; phylum Streptophyta; class Magnoliopsida; order Poales; family Poaceae; genus Phyllostachys; species Phyllostachys edulis. The sequence goes on from CM070558.1 coordinate 7,461,999, forward strand.
ATCTGTCAGTGGTAGCCTCGATGAGTGGACAGAGCAAAACGGAGTCAGTTGTTCTGGTGCCGGTCCATACTTGTATAACTGTATGCGAAGTAAAGTTTTTTTTTTCTGCGAGGAATGCGAAGTAAAGTTGGCAAAGTATACACCATATATAATTCGAATAAATTCTAAGTTAGAGTTAATTTCTGAATAAAAGTCGAATTAAAGTTTAGAAATACAAAATTCGCGACTTGGATTTTTTATTATCCGGCAGCATGATGGACTACGATTCAAGCTTTCAGAAGACCAAGAGAAAAAAGCGGGCTAGAGGCCACGGGCCCTTTTGACCTTGTGGATGTTATCCAAGTCCTCAGGGCTGGTATCCGCTGGCTCGGCAGAAGCCTCGACCACGCCTGCGGCTGCATCGGAGGAAAGCCGTTTTTGATCATATGAAAAGATTTATGGTTTCTATATTGGAAGATGCTCAACATTTGCATAGCAATGAGAATCATGACAAGTTTTAATTTCACGGTTCATGGAAATCAAATTTAGGAAATGCTGACCTTTAATTTGATGCTGATCCAAGATAATTAAAGTGGTTGCAAATTCGGAGAAGAAGATCTGGGTCGCCATCGACCTCTGATTAATATGCAGATGACAACAAATATGCAGAAGACAACTGGCCTCTGCCATCCTCCGCCGGGACAGCCTGCAGGGGTTCTACCGTGGGTTCGGTGCGTCACTGGCCAGCTCTAAAGGCAGCGCTCGAGGCCACCAAGAGCTCAGTCGGATCCGCCGCTGTCCGGCTCGGCATCTCGGAGCCTGCGGCGTCGGCGCCGGCCTCCGTGACAGCAGGCGTCTCTGCTGCCGTGGGTGCGCAGGTCGTATGGACCCGGGCGATGGAGCGGCAAGCAACAGGAGGAGGAGCCAGCGCTAGACAGGGGTGGAGATCGGAGGTGAGGAGGGATCGAGTGGATCAACGTAGAGGGACATAGAACGGTCCAGAGATGCTCTAAGCACCTCAAAGCGGTGCCTCAAAGCGTATTTGGTCGTGACGTTTCCAATAAAACTAAAGCATATGATGTCATTTACATTCAAAACTAAAACTTAAACCATGGCTTCCTCAAGGAAATATGTAAAAAATATAGTCTAAAATAAATAATGCAACCGGTGGACTATAACTTTTTGAAAACATATTTTACTGCCTTTTTACAAATCTTAAATAAATATAGCTTTTTTTCTCCGTATGCGTATTTGACACATAACTAAGTTTCACACCTTATGAAAATTTTCTCCAGCATGTTTTTAGTAATATATATTGAAATGCATAGTTGAAAATTGTTCCTCTGTATGCAGTTCATATTATTATAAAAATACAGCCAATATTCATCATAAAATTTCTCTATTCATGTTTTTTTTAAAAAAATTGCTAGCCCGTGCAGTGCACGGGTTGGATGACTAGTTCTATAAAATGCTCTCTACTCCAAGGAAAAATTGTGATTTTCTGGGTATAAACCAAATGAACAACCTTTAATTATTGTTTAGCAAGCTAATTAATTTTCTATCAGTTAATTGTAACGAAGTTTTTAATTGTAATGAAGTTTTCAGATGAAATCAGTTGTCCCACTTTTTTTGGAGCAGACGTTCTGTGTAACTTTGTTTTAAGCTGAAAGCCTGCAACCAACATAAAATTGTTATAAAGAAATTAAAGTTGAACTGATATACTACTTATCAAAGATCAAGAAAATCTACCGATTGAGCATATAAAATTCATTTTAGAATCTACTTTCTTGTAACAACGATGTGATCATTTCAGGAAGAAATGAGATGTAACCACGCTGTTCAATTGAAAAACTGCTTTCTTGTCGTCAGCCAGCGATTCCAGCCAAAGCTATTAAGCCTTACACACTACCAAAGCATCTATTCGTTCTCATTGGAGCATTTGTTATGCCCCAGTGATGGATCAACCTTGGGACTGGAGACTCAGTAGAGTCAGCTTCCTCCTTTGTTCAAAAATCTCTTCCTTGAATGGATCTGTGCTCGCCTACAGTGAAGGTGGGAAAAATAAACTAATTTTTCTTCTTGAATGTCTATCCATCACTGCCGGCCGGTCAGGTTCGGTTTTGTTCCATGTACTTCGTCAAAATTGTGTGGATGTTCATCTTCCTTTTTTTTTTTTTACTTTCAGAGTTTTATATATGTATAATGAAGCCGGTGGTTAGGAAGACGCCCCATTGTTCGCGGTGTAGGGAAATTCTACGCCGTCGAAATCAGGCATCATTGCTCGACCATGGATCGCACAGGTGGAGAAGAGGGCTCAATGAAAATTCCAGAAACAGCAGCCAAGAAAAACGGTGACAAGTCAAGTCTCGAGCGCGATAATCTTTTTATTTCATGGAGGAAATTCAAGGGATGCTCCTCTCACATTGGTTCTGATGACATGGCTGCTTGCTTGATAAACGTGTGTGCGTGTTTGGATTAGATGTGCATCATTATTGAAGTATGGTCGTGAGTTCATGACATGCCGTGCTCGATGAATTTAGGTTGCCGGCCGGTTTGCCACCACCATTGATACCTCGTCCAATAGTTGTTTTTTTTTCTTCTGGAGAGTGATATATACCTCGTCCAATACTTATCGTCCAATAATTGATTGGCTAGCTAGTTCATTTACACCTGCTAAAATAGAAAGAAAATAATTTGCACTTAAATCGAACGTATATAGTTTTAACTTTCAAGTTTATATTCAATTTATGTTGGGAGAGGATTAAGAAAAAGAGAGAAATCCTGATGAACTATATGTTAGGTTAAAATAGAAAGAGAAAAGGACAAAAAGTTCCTATTTACAGCAAACTTTTCCTTCTCATGTCTCCAAACTCAGTTATGAGTTTGAGCTTCGAATTTTAAAATTTGATGTAATGCTCAATAGACTATGTTCTCAAAATTTTTAGGGACATTTTTCATATTTATTTGGTATTCAAACCAAACAATGGTTTATGTCGGACCACAGGCTTTGAATACCCGAAACCCTCGTGTATGTACCGTATAGTCCCATGATCAGTGGCTAGTATACACATCCACAACTTTAGCATACACATCCATACACAATATACATACAACATGAAACAAATATGGTACTTAACTTAAACGATTACATCACAGAGTATGATACATGGCCAACTGGCCAAATAAAGTAACAAGTATCAAAAGTAGCAAATTAAATAGCGGAAGCATAACATGTATATATATAAACCAAAAGTCCAGCGGTATGTCCATCCAAACCCTCTGGCAACAAACAAGGAATAAGACCTAGAAAGACCCATCACTGAACCCTCCGGTACCGAGTGTAAAGAACATGTTGTCCAGCATAGACTCATCCTCTAGCTCTGAATAACAATTTAAACAAGCTTGAGTACACTGTGTACTCAGCAAGACTTGTAGTGTATCCCAAAATTTATATATATGCATGGCTAATAAGGGATGAGGCCCTATGCCACAAGTTGTTTTCAGCATTAAGCAAGTTTTATTTGTAATATCAATACATAGTACTTTGCAACTTAAATTTATAGATCAGTTAAATAGATAACAGACAACAAGTAAGTACTTGATAAATGATAAATCGCAACCCTCCTCGGCTGCGATCAACATCTTACTTTTAGCCATAGACATGGCACTCAACTCAAATATCAACGACAAAACGATTCCCTCATTTTCTAGCAAGAACCACTTTTGCAAAAACTAAGACTGTACCCAGCAATACTACACTTAGCACGCTCATCACCGCGAGCATGGCTGCTTAAATAGATTTACACTCTGTAGAGGTGCACAACTTTACCCACATCATAAAAATTCTCTAGTTTGTTTGGCATCCGTCGATACCACCGCTCACTATTCTTTGGTAAGCAGTCTAGAGCATGCATTGAAGCCTTTACATCATCTAGTCCTAACCTTGCACTAGCCCGACGAATAAACACCCTCACTTCACTTGGGTACAACCCTGTCACAGTGAGGCATTCACTGTTGTGTCAAACGGCTTTGTTCCCAATGCCTCGATGAAGGGAGCCCATTCGAACATGCCTACACCGATCATACTCGCACTATGTAACATCCCAAAAATTTGGTGCATTTTAAAGTTTTAAAAGAAAAATAACCATTTGAATTTTCTTGTTAAAGTTAAAAGCTTAATTGAGATTTTCGAGTTCAAAAACAATTTAATGTGATTAATGTCAACATCAACTATTACAAAAAAATTATTTTATTTGGATTTTATGTACTTGGATATACTTTCTAGAATTTTCTAGAATTTTTCCGAGTGCATTCGCTATTTCTTTTTTGCTATTTGGATTTTACGCTATTTTCTAAAAAGAAAAACCTATTAAAATCTCAGATTATCCTCTGGGCCTAATCTCTTTGAACCGGGCCAAGCCCTTTCGCTTCCCCCTCCAAATCCCCACCAAGCCGACCACCATTCCTTGTCTCCTTTCGTTTTCTCGGCCGGCTCGGTTTTCTGCTTGCTTTCGTTTGCTTTCTGGCCGGGCCCACCATTTTCTTTTTCCGGCGTGGTTAAAGCCCAGCCGCGATTTCTTTTCCGCCGCTCCCGTCCTTGTTTCTCCCGCGTGCAAGCACAGCTCGGCCGAGCCGCTTGTTTCTTTTCCACAGCGTGAATAGCCCGGCCGGGTTGCTCCCTTTTTCCATCAGCGTAAAGGCCGAGGATGCTTGCCCTTTCTTTTTTTTCCTTGCTGCACGTCTCAGCCCAGCCAGCGCCGAAGCCCATCCGAGCCGTGAGGCCGCTGTTTCCATTTTTCTCTCGTGCGTGAAGACGCCACCGGAACCAGCACCCTTTTCATTTTTCGCCGTTCCTCCTATCGGTGGACCCGCCGTCCTCGCCACGAAGGCGTCGTCTTCCCCAGGGATTCCAGCTCCTGTGTCCTTGTTCAATACACCATAGTTGCGCCGTGTCCTCTTGGGACTCTCCTCTCCAGCCTTTATAAGCTCGCCCGTCCGCGTCAGATTTCGTGCCTCACCTTCCTCCTCCAAAACCCTAAACTCTCCTCCCCGGTTTTGTCCTCCTTGCGCCGCAATCCGTCCAAAACTGTCGGCCACCGAAGCTGCTTCAACGTCGAAATTCATCGTCCACAAGGCTTCTCGGTTGTGATTCAAGCTGCCGTTGGTGCGCGTGACGAGGGCTACCCGGCTCTCTCCAACTTTGTCCAAAGATAAATAAACCGTCGTTTTCGTTTACATCACCGAGACCGAAGCGCCGCCGTAACCGATCTGCTCTTCTGGTGCATCCCTAACCTGTCCATGAAAGTCATCTTGCATTCTATGCCTTTCTCTTGCGATCCCTCACCTTCTTGTTGCTCCCTGTCACCAGAGTGTTCTGGCCGTCCGCTTCGTCGCCGTTCGCCGTCCTCACCCGTGAGCTTGTCGTCGACCATGACCGCACTGGGCTTTCTTCTTTGTTTTCCTTCCTAGCCATCTCGGCATGCCACCGCCTCTCACTTGGCCATGTCATCTTTTGGCATCGTGGTGTCTCGTCGACCTCCTTGGTCGGTGACCACGTGGGCGCTCAATTCCATCCGAACCAAAAGCCCATGCTCCTAGTCCATCATACACCATCTCTTTGACCGATGGGTCCCACTTGTCAAATTCTTTTCTATTTATCTTTTAGTGAAAATCGTTGATGACATCGGCATGACTCAATTAATTGTTTTTCCTTCAGAGAAACAATTCTCTAATCTAAAATTCTGATTCTATCATTTTATGTGATTTCAATCTTCCAAAGTCCATATCTTTTGCATTCGAACTCCGTTTGAGTCCATTTAAATTTCTAAATTCAAGATCTAGCTATCTGAGATTTTTATTTAATTTTTGGAGTTTGTTTTGCCTCTATTATTTATTTATTTTGTTTATTTGCTTGTTTGCGATTAGACGTTGATACCTCGGGAAGCTTTGAGCAAGGAGGAGTATACCAAGATCAAGATCAATCCCAGGATTTATTTCAAGGCAAGCCGTTGTCCTTTGATCATATTGAACCTATGATTTCAAAAGTATATTGTTTTATACAATTGCATGCTATCTTTATATAAATTATTTTGGGTTTAGTTATTACCTATTGTCATTCTGCTTCCTTTGATTATTTGAATGCCATGAATCCTTTGTCACCCTAGCGGGGATAATTTTAGTTGGACATATTCATATTGCCAACATGGGTAGCGTATTAATGCTTAGTTCAGCTTAGATACGATGGGTTTATCATCACATGTGTCATAATGATTAATCTTGACTTAATGATATATGGAATTGTGGTGGTGAGCCACTCTTGTTAAAATTTGTGGGTACCATGATGGGGTGAGTCATGGATCTTGGTTAAACAAAATGATTTTCTCTCGGGCGAGTGGTTGGTGGATAGTGGGGGTGCGGGTTTAGCACGGATTGGGTTTGTGGTAGTCTCGCTTGAGTAACTTGTCAAGGACTTAATCTGTGTGCCATTGGCTGGCCTTAACCGTACAACCACATATGCGGTATGGGGCGGACTGGCTAACTAATTAGCAATGTCTTAATTTCGGTTACATCGTGGATAGTGTGAGTTATGGGAAAACATATTCTCACGAAGGCGCAAGAGGGGGCCTGTTTGGTCGGATAAAGACATTGGTGTTGAAACCTTAGCGGCGGGCGGGTTAAGAAGGAGCTTTGTAAAGGCCTTGTCACGTGCTCTAGGCGCTTACCTAAGGTAGTGGCGGTGGTATCGACGGATGCCAAACAAACTAGAGAAGTCATGTCATGTGGGGAAAATTTGTACAACCTCTGCGAGTGTAAAACTATTCGAATAGCCGTGTCCGCGGTTATGGACGTGCTCGGGGATTTCACACGGGAGATAGAGTTTCTTTAAAATGAGTCAGAGTGTGGATGGGAAGTTCACTTGATGAATATAATGTTTGTTTGGTGAACATGTCATTCACTTGGTGGTTTGTGTCGATTGGTGAATTGGGATTCACTTTTCTTTGGTTTAGTTGGGAAGTGAATGGGAAGTTCACTAGTCGTTTGAAAGAAATTGTTTAATTATTTATTATTGTTTTCAACTACGTATTTCAATCTATTTATTGTATTTATCGTAAATCTTTGCTACGCAAAAAGAACCATCTGACTAACCTTGTCAAGCCATGCATGAATACTATTTGCATACATTTCCCTACGGTTTCTTGAGTACATTCAAAAGTACTCATGGCTTGTGCCCTCTGTTTAAATCGGCGGTTGAAGAATATCAAGCTGCCCAAGAGTTCTTCGGAAGGAGGACTATGAAGGTTTAGCGGATTAGGATCGTTCTCCACTCGATTACTGTGGGCATGTTGATTAGCCATTTGAAGAGTTTCGTTTGGTCGCAAGATTTTATTTGTTTCTTTAGCCTGCGAGTCAAGTTAAATAGCGTTGACCATAAGGTCCGATTATTATTATTATTTGTTACTTTGAGATCTTTTTAGTTAAATCGAATAAATGGATGGTATTTCATCACTATTTCCTATGTGAGCTAGCTCTTGATCCGGGACTAGTTAGGAAAACACAGAGGGTTTCTGAGATGTATTTTCGGGTCCCGACAGAGGTGGTATCAGAGCCATATCGACTGTAGAACACAACCTTAGTTAGCATGGTCGTTTTAGCTAAAAGCTTCAAAACTTATTTTCTAAATCAAATCAACTTAACTTGACTTAAGTGGTTGTTCTTTTCTCATCTATTCTAATTCTATTCTCATCTCAGTCTATTCTATTCTTACCCTATTCCATTTCTTTTCTCATCTTGTTCTAGAGATCTTGTTCCTTGTCTATGCTGAACGTTGTTTTATAATCTTAAATTGACTTTCTCACCTCATTAATTTCTTTAGTCCGAAAGAAAGAAGTCAAGTTATCGGCAATCGTCAAGAGTCCCTTCATCGCTTTGTTCCAGTTGAAGTTGAAGAATCTTGTTCGCTAGTTCAGATTGGAAGCCATCCTATTAGAGTCTTTAGTAGCGGTTCTAGATCGTTGTTGCATTAGGTCTTTATTTGGGTTGTGTGTAAGTGGGAGCTACAGTTTTGCTATCAAGCATTATGTTGCAGTCACACTAAGGCTTTAATTTGGAGTGTTTATTTGTTTTTCATAGCATTTCAGTTATGTCTTCTTTGCCTTTGGGTATAATCTTTTCCCCTAATTAGGTTGTTTCCATCTGGTCTACCTTGTTCTATCTCGTCTATTGTGCTATTCCCTCTCATCTACATTGCTTTTCTATCTTACCTACTAAAACATGAAGAATCACCATGAGATGGTTGACACTCGCAATACCTCAAGCCGTACTCAGTCAGATGATGCCAACGCCGATGTCAATGCTAGTGGCCAGTCACCTATCCCTGGAGCCGCAGATCCAACCATGGCACAATTTCTAGTGGCCCAGACTCAGCTCATGAGCATGATGATGCAGAATATGAATCAAGTTATGACTCTACAGAATCAGACGGCTGAAGCCCTATTCAATATGATGAACCAGGTCAACCAAGCACCACCAACAACAACACTCATCACTACAGGATCAGCACTACGTCCACTGGTGCGGTCATTCAGCGATAACAATGGAGGTCAACCTCGAAGGAATAAAAAGGCAGGAGTACAATGCCTCAGTTGTCGTAATATGGGACATTATGCCAATAAATGCCCACGAAGACGCTTACCAGTCACTCAGGACAGCATTCCAGAAGCTATCTTAATCGCGACAATAATACCAGCAGCAGGTGGTAAAAATAACAGAAAGTACATGTCACAGTTGCAAGAATACATAAGTTTAGGCGTGCCAATGCCTTAGGAGATAACTATGGACCGTTCAGTCAACTTTTCAACCCTAAACACATCTATGGTGAAGCCATCACGGGAACACTCCTCTCGTGCCGCAGGAATCATCTGTTACATCTGCTGTGAGACAGGTCACTATTCCAACAAGTGTTCGTAGAAGCAAGGGCTGACACCAATTCCTTTCAATTTGGGAGCTACACTAGCCAAGACTTATTTGCCGGGAGAAGGAAGGAGTGCCTCAGACTCCAAATCAAGCCACTAGGACTCCATCAACTGCAACAAGTGGAAGGTTGAACCACGTCACTAGGGGTGGAAATTGGTAAAGGATAATCCGTTTTATCCGATATTCGTATCCAAGAAAACGCAAATGTGGTAAGTAAAATCCGCATTCGAATAGTATTCATATCCGTGATTGATTGTTATTAAGTATCCGTATTCGGTGCTATTAAGTATCCAGGAAAAAATGGATAGTATCGTATCCGTATTTGGTGTTATTAAGTATCAGGAAAAAAAGCAGGATAGTATCCGAAAAAACAAATACTATCAGAAAAGCGAATCTGAATACTATCTGTTTTTATCACGGATCACGAATCTGAATACTATTTGTTCTACCGAGATTTGTCGCATAAAAGTTGTAGGATATTAGCATTAATAGAATTGAGTACATATTGATTGACCGTATTTGTTACGACATTCGATTAAATATTAGATTCGAGAATATTGAATTAGTATTCGTATTCGTTTAAAAAATAGGGATTCATATTCGTATTCATATTCGTTTTGAAAATAGGAATTCGTATTCGTATTTGGGACTATTCGATTAAGTATTCGATCCGTTTCCACCCTACCGTCCACTGCGAGAAAAAGCTCAACCGATTCGAGCGTTGTTCTGGTAAGTCTTTAGGTTAGACCTGCGTTAGGACCTATTCTCTAGTTAGCCCGAATCTCGGGGACGAGATTCCTTTTAAGGGGGGTAGGTTTGTAACATCCCAAAAATTTGGTCTATTTTAAAGTTTTAAAAGAAAAATAACCATTTGAATTTTCTTGTTAAAGTTAAAAGCAATTAGGATTTTGAGTTCAAAAATAATTTAATGTGGTTAATGTCAACATCAACTATTATAAAAAATTATTTTATTTGGATTTTATGTACTTGGATATACTTTCTAGATTTTTCTAGAATTTTTCCGAGTGCATTAAGCTATTTTCTTTTTGCTATTTGGATTTTACGCTATTTTCTAAAAGAAAAACCTATTAAAAATCTCAGATTATCCTTTGGGCCTAATCTCTTTGAACCGGGCCAAGCCCTTTAGCTTCGGCCCTCCAAATCCCCCCGAGCAGCCACCATTCCTTGTCTCCCTTTCGTTTTCTCAGCCCGGCTTAGTTTTCTGCCGCTCGTTTGCTTTCTGGCAGGCCACCATTTTATTTTCAGTGGCCGTGTCTCCCGCGTGGTTAAAGCCCAGACCGCCGTTTCTTTTCCCGCCGCTCCCGTCCTTGTTTCTCCTCGCAGCATAAGCCAGCTCAGCCGAGCCGCTTGTTTCTTTTCACGCGTGAATAGCCCAAAGACGGTGTTGCTCCCTTTCAATCGCGTGAAGGCCGGGGCGCTTGCCCTTTCTTTTTTCCTTGCCGCCGTCTCGGCCCGGCCCGGCAAAGCCCATCCGAGCCGTGAGGCGGCTGTTTCCATTTTCTCCGCGAATAGCCCGGCCGAGTTGGTTGCTCCTTTTTCCATCACGTGCGTGAAGGCCGGGCGCTTGCCCTTTCTTTTTCCCTTGCCGCCGCGTCTCAACCCGACCAGCGCGAAGCCCATCAAGCCGTGAGGCCGCCGTTTCCATTTTCTCTCGTGCGTGAAAGCGCCAACGGAACCAGCACCCTTTCCCTTTTTCGTCGTTCCTCTGATCGGTGGACCCGCCGTCCTCGCCACGCAGGCGTCGTCTTCCCCAGGGATTCCAGCTCCTGCGTCCTTGTTCGATAAGCCATAGTTGCACCGTGTCCTTTTGGGACTCTCTGTCCGACCTTTATAAGCTCGCCCGTCCGCGTCAGATTTCGTGCCTCACCTTCCTCCTCCAAAACCCTAAACTCTCCTCCCTGGTTTTGTCCTCCTTGCGCCGCAATCCGTCCAAAACCATCGGCCACCGAAGCTGCTTCAACGTCAAAATTCATCGTCCACAAGGCTTCTCCGGCCGTGATTCAACTGCCGTTGGGTGCGCGTGTGAGGGCTACCGGGGCTCTCTCAACTTTGTCCAAAGATAAATAAACCGTCGTTTTCGTTTACATCACCAAGGCCGCGGCGCCGCCAGAACCGATCTGCTCTTCTGGTGCATCCCTGACCTATCCATGAAAGTCATCTTGCATTCTATGCCTTTCTCTTGCGTTCCCTCACCTCCTTGTTGCTCCCTGTCACCAGAGTGTTCCGGCCGTCCGCTCGTCGCCGTTCGCCGTCCTCACCCGTGAGCTTGTCGCCGGCCATGACCGCACCTGGGCTTTCTTCTTTGTTTTCCTTCCTAGCCATCTCAGCATGCCACCGCCTCTCCACTTCAGCGGCCATGTCATCTTTTGGCATACGTGGTGTCCTCGTCAGCCTCCTTGGTTAGCAGCCACGTGGCGCACTCAATTCCATCCGAACCAAAAAGCCTATGCTCCTAGTCCATCATACACCATCTCTTTGACGATGGGTCCCACTTGTCAAATTCTTTTTCTATTTATCTTTTAGCTGAAAATCGTTGATGGCGTCGGCATGACTCAATTAATTGTTTTTCCTTGAGAGAAACAATTCTCTAATCTGAAATTCGATTCTATCATTTTATGTGATTTCAATCTTCCAAAGTCCATATCTTTTGCATCCGAACTTCTTTTGAGTCCATTTCAATTTCTAAATTCTTCTAAATTCAAGATCTAGCTATCTGATATTTTTATTTAATTTTTGGAGTTTTTTTTGCCTCTGTTATTTATTTATTTTGTTTGTTTGCTTGTTTGCGATTAGATGTTGATACTTCGGGAAGCTTTGACCAAGGAGGAGTATACCAAGATCAAGATCAATCCCAGGATTTATTTTAAGGCAAGCTGTAGTCCTTTGATCATATTGAACCTATGATTTCAAAAGTATATTGTTTTATACAATTGCATGCTATCTTTATATAAATTGTTTTGGGTTTAGTTATTACCTATTGTCATTATGCCTCCTTTGATTTTTTGAATGCCATGAATCCTTTGTCACCCTAAGCGGGGATAATTTTAGTTGGACATATTCATATTGCCAACATGGGTAGCGTATTAATGCTTAGTTCAGCTTAGATACGATGGGTTTATCATCACATGTGTCATAATGATTAATCTTGACTTAATGATATATGGAATTGTGGTGGTGAGCCACTCTTGTTAAAATTTGTGGGTACCATGATGGGGTGAGTCATGGGTCTTAGTTAAACAAAATGGTTTTCACTTGGGCGAGTGGTTGGTGGATAGTGGGGGTGCGGGTTTAGCACGGGTTGGGTTTGTGGTAGTCTTGCCGAGTAACTTGTCAAGGACTTAATCTGCGCCATTGAGCTGGGCCTTAACCGTGCAACCACATATGCGGTATGGGGCGAACACGGCTAACTAATTAGCAATGTCTTAATTTGGTTACATCGTGGATAGTGTGAGTTATGGGAAAAACATATTCTCACGAAGGCGCAAGAGGGGCCTGTTTGGTCGGATAAAGACATTCAATGTTGAAACCTTAGCGGCGCGGCGGGTTAAGAAGGAGCTTTGTAAAGGCCTTGTCACGTGCTCTAGGCGCTTACCTAAGGTAGTGGCGATGGTATCGACGGATGCCAAACAAACTAGACAAGTCGTGTCATGTGGGGAAAGTTTGTACAACCTCTGCGAGTGTAAAACTATTGAATAGCCGTGTCGCGGTTATGGGCGTGCTCGAGGATTTCACACGGAGATAGAGTTTCTTTAAAATGTGTCGAGTGTGGATGGGAAGTTCACTTAATGAATGTAATGTTTGTTTGGTGAACATGTCATTCACTTGGTGGTTTGTGTCGATTAGTGAATTGGGATTCACTTATCTTTGGTTTGGTTGGGAAGTGAATGGGAAGTTCACTAGTCGTTTGAAAGAAATTGTTTAATTATTTATTATTGTTTTCAACTACGCATTTCAATCTATTTATTGTATTTATCGTAAATCTTTGCTTTACGCAAAAGAACCATCTGACTAACCTTGTCAAGCCATGCATGAATACTATTTGCATACATTTCCCCAGCGGTTTCTTTGAGTACATTCAAAAGTACTCATGGCTTGTGCCCTCTGTTTAAATCAGCGGTTGAAGAATATCAAGCTGCCCAAGAGTTCTTCGAGAAGGAGGACTATGAAGGTTTTTGCGGATTAGGATCGTTCTCCACTCGATTACTGTGGGCATGTTGATTGGCCATTTGAAAAGTTTAGTTCATTGCAAGATTTTATTTGTTTCTTTAGCCTGCATTAGTAAGTTAAGTAAGCGTTGACCATAATGTCTAGTTATTATTATTATTTGTTACTTTGAGATCTTTTTAGTTAAATTGAATAAATGGATGGTATTTGATCCTTTGTTTCTGTGTGAGCTAGCTCTTGATCTGGGACTAGTTAGGAAAACACGAGAGGTTCTGAGATGTATTTTGGGTCCCAACACACTACCACTGACCTACCAGCGTGCAAGGCTAGTTTTCGATGACTTAATTAGCTAAGGTTGTCTCATCTTGACACATATGGTTTATGCGCTTACACTTAGGTTGGATATCTGGGTGTTCGGGTCCTTAATTGACTGGGCAAGGATCTCCCTTATCTACTTGTGAGATACACCTCTCACACTCCTCGATTATAATATAACTTCTTGCGTCACAAACTAAGTTTTTCATTTTTATTTGTATACAAAATAATAGAGATAAACCCTTTGGACCATCATTTCAAAATCTTTCAAACTCATATTGACATGTCATCCATTTTTCCAATCTTAGTAAAGACTAAAGCCCACTAAGCATTTATGCGATATTCACATTCAAAAACCCAATTCAACATCGATCATTCATTGTCTAAACCATACCCTAATGGCTACAACAATAAGGATATTAATATTTCAAGGAGGATCATGCATCGAATAGGACTATAACTCTTGTTATCCTAAATATAGCAATTTAAGCAAACATACGCATGCATAATAGATTTTCAAAAAGAAGTACAATAATTAAAATAGTAGGATCAACATAGTCAAAAGGGATGCTTTCCTTGCTCTAGTTTCTCTGAATAAGAGGATGGATGATCGTTGTGAATTTCGCTCGAACAATCAACGTCTAATGAAAAGAGCCGATAGCAAATTAAATATAGAAAAATAATATCAACATGACAACAAAATCCAAATATTTTTTCATATCCGGATAGAGCATGATTTTAGATGAATTCATAAAAAGATTCATTTGGTTTGGAGTTCATATGTGAAAGTAATTAGCATTTCAATTTGTTTGGTTTTGAAATTCGAAATTAATAAAAGGGTGACATCGAAAAGCGTATTCTTTGAGGTTTATGCTTTCCAACTACGAAAGTGTATTTTTCTCTGAGTTCTCTTGAGGTTTCGCTTTCCATTAGAGAAGCGTATTTTCTTTGAACTAAAAGCGGTTTTCTCTTTTTTTTGAATTTTATTAACTTACATGTGGGGTCTACAGTAGTGACTCACAGTTTTATTTTTTGGATTTTTATTTACAAAACAGTGGACGGCATGTCATAGACACATTTACTAAAAACTTTTAAAATTACATTTTTGTTAACTTTTTATTTGGTCCCTTTGTCATAGACTCTTACACTTAACCTCTATCATTAGTGTTAACGAAATCCTAAGCAGTGGGTCCCTTGATTAGAGAAAGATAGAGAGGAAGGAGCAAAGCTACTGGCGCATGGCGAGTGCCATGGCTAGCTTGCCTGCCGTGGCGCAACACGATGGCGACAACGTTGAGCATTGGAATGGAAAGAGGGAAGTAAGGCGAAGCTATGGGTGGTAGTGGTGGTGGCAGAGATGGTGAAGGCGCATTCTGGCGGCGAGGCGGTGGAACACCTCGGGTCCATGATGTACTTTGTGTAGGAGGCATCCCGGGCTAAGCGAGTGCCTTGCTTGGACTCGTGAGTCAAGCAATGCTAATAAATTTGAGCACGGGGACCTAAGGTCATCGAGGCGAGCCGGCGGCATGCAATCTTGGCGGCGCCATGGGTGGCTAAGACGAAAGGTGTACTAGGGACTCGCCCTTGGTCAATTGATGTGCGCATGAGAATCAGTGTCTCACCACGACCATGAGGATGAAGAAAATAAGGCCGAGCAAGGGTTGAGGCGGCTTGTCGACGACAAGCGGCGATAGCGTAGAGGAGGTTCACGGCGACAACTAACCACGACGAAGAGGAGCTATAAGGAGTGTCACGTTCGCTCATTGAGGTGCTAGAGATGGTGTAGATGCAAGGAATTGGTCCGAGGCTCAGCGGGTTTTGAAGGAGAAGCGAATATGGTGGCGGTGGCGTGAGAGAGGAAGATGGTATGGCTTCAGTTCTTCTTGAATCTGCTGCATTGAGTAAGGAATAGCATCAATGGGGTATGTAACACGTTGTGATGTGCTCGGGTGGAGCTTGAACTCACCGGAGTGATGGGAACGTGCTGGCCAGATCGGGTGCACGCTAGTGTTGAGGACGAAGTCAAACTCGATCAAGCTATGGGACTCCCAAAGTTGCATTGAGCAGCGGAGGGATGAGTGATGCAAGAGGATCACAATGACACAAACATCGTGGGTGAGGAAGCTCACTAGGCGGGCAATGGTGTGGAGGCATGCTCACGGTGTAGAAACGGCCTTGAGTTCCCATGAAACCAAGGGCGATGAAACTCGGGTTTGCGAAATGGAGCGTTGGCGGTGAGGATGACGATGTGTGCTCTAGCAGCTTAAGTAGCTAGGACAATTGTATGAGAAAGCGATGAGAAGTTGGCGGTCATGCGAGAAACTCACGCAGGCTGCTTTGGTCTCTCCATTGTGACATCTGTTTTTGGATGTTGTTTATTAGCTTCCATTTGTCTTCTTGGTTCCCAAAACCTATTTCAAATTATAGTGTTTTTGCAAAGTTCTCTGTTTACGCCCTATTTCAAATCTCGGGTTTCAAGTTTCAGCTTGCATCTCGGCTTCTTTTCGAATCCTCTCAGTTGGGCCCAACCTCCTCTTGCCCTCTCGTCCCCCTACCCCTTCCTTCTTTTGACCAGTTGGTCGGATACCTCCTTCTAACCAAGTGGAAGGCTCATTCTGACAATGTGGTCAGAACTTTTGTTCAACCATGTGCATGCTGTGCCACGCCCACGTGCGCCCTGTCCTCACCTACCGTCCTCGGAACCGCACGAGTTACCCTGCACCTTTGACGACCCTCTCCCCACCTCTCCCCTGGGCTATAAAAGAGCTCGAGCCGCCCTCCTTCATCTGCTTCCTACACCCAACTCTCCAGCTCTCACTCTTGTTGCTGTGGTTTGCCTGAAGCTCCGAGCTCCGAGTTCAAGCCACCGCGCACCTCCTCTTAGTCCTTGCTGCACTAGTGTAGCCCCCTCTTCTACCTACGTCAATTTGTGTCCCAGAGCTCTTTGAGGAAATCTCCTCACTCTATTTCAGTTTTATTTCTCAGGAGCTACCGCATTTCCGCTTCTCCTTGATCGGTGACCCTTCACCGCCGTCCTCCTTCGCCTTCGATCGTGAGCTTCCTCGGCGCCGTTCACCATCCTTGACCTTCTCCGATCGCTCTCGGTCTTGGTAAGTTTTCCATGCCTGTTCTCTATCGTGTTCTTTTGATTGCGTTGAGTAGTCAAATCTTTCCTTCTTTCCTCCATGTCTTGTAGTCGAATATTGCCTTCTTTCGACCCGTCATGTAGTCGAACCTTTCCTTCTTTCAAGCACATTGTGTAGTCGAATCTTTCCTTCTTTCGACCACGTCGAGTAGTTGAACCTTTCCTTCTTTCGAGCACATCGTGTAGTGAATCTTTCCTTCTTTCGACCGTGTCGTGTAGTGAATCCTTCCTTCTTTTGACCACGTCGAGCGATGAATCTTTCCTTCTTCCGACCACTTGAGTAGTCGACCCCCCAACCTCTTGGAGTCGTTGATCGAGACTCGAACACAAAACTTCAAGGACTCTGTTCTTCTCGTTACAACTCCGATTGCGGCGTTCTTTGTTTCTAAATTTGTCTAAATTCGAGATCTTGCTTTCGGTAGTAGTCTTACTTAATTTGGAGTTTATTTGTTATTTCTTTAGTATTTATTTGTTCTCCTAACTTGTTTGTTTGTTTTCTAGTATGTTCTTCCGAGTAGAGTTCAAGGAAGCGAGAGATCCCCAGTTTGATCAAGCACATGATCATCAAGACTCTCTTGCCTTCAACTCAGGCAAGCCAATACTTTAATCATTTTGAGCCTACATTTTTTGCAAATTATATTCCTTTAAATTACCAAAACTGCATGCTTTAATTTTTAAGGAAATGTATGTTAACTCGTATGTAGTTAAATGCCCACTTGTTGTTTCATTAATTTATTATCCCATCCTTTGACAATTGAATCTGTTACCCATGTCACCCTATTAACTATGTGGTAATTTACTAGCTATAGGTTGTACTTAAGCGACATGCTAGTCTTGCTTAAGTACCATGGCACTAAACGTCCCAACCATCATCTCTTAAAACATGAAAATGATTTAGGACAGTCGTGGGAGGTACATGACTATTGTGTTTGAGATAAATTGGTTTCCTCCTCAAAACCCCAAATTGCTATACCACATCGGCGAGATGGTAAGATGGTGGAGTGCGGATGTAGCACAAGAATGTGTGGGTTATGGTATGAACCGCCAGACGACTTTAAGAACTTAATCCGGTGATGACCTCCCATTGTAAAACAAGTGCAACCACAAGTCTGCAAAGTGCAACTTGGCTTAGTAAAGTTATCGAACTCTGAAAATCATCTCATTTGGAGAGGATCGAGTAATCTTGTGCAAGCGGTAGATGCATTCCGTCTTGAAGGGGACACTGAGGTAAGGTGAAGTTGCCAGCTACACTAGTCGTTGTGGCAAGTGGAGGCCAGCTGCGCTAGTCGTTGTGGTGAACATCCCGCATAACGTATGGGCGCAACCCCATATGGGTGAGATGGCAGAAGGGGCGAGATAATTCAAAAAGTTACTGTGATGGTCTCTTGACCACATGACTAAGGAATCATGTGGGGCTACGAGTTGATTATCTCTTATGGGTGCAGGTGTACAAACCTCGTAGAATGTAAAAGCATTTTAAGCAGTAGTGCCCTCTGGTCAAAAGCGGACATGAGAACTTTACTAGAGTTAGCTGTATTTCAAAAACCTTTGTGGGTGGGCTGAAAACTGGTCGGGTGGATGTAATCCGACATTTGGATTTTTTTTTCCTGGGTGGTCATACCTGGTGTTGTTAAGTGGTGGATGTAACCACGAGCAAAATAAGCATAGGTGGAGGTAACCTCTGCAGTTATTTATTATTGCACAACTACTCTCTTTACAAAATGCAATTTGGTTAAAATGCTAAGTGGTAGGAATTTCTAATATCGTTATTTGAAAACATTGCTTTGGCAAATAAAAGAACCCAAGCCTCCCTTGTTAAGCCATGCATTTATACTATTAAATCTTGTGTGTTGGCTCATGACACGAAAGTTGTGCTTATCCTCACTCTTTCCCAATCCTTGAGATCTCGTGGATCATGGAGACTCGACTACTATGAGGACCCTAAAGTTGATGGACAAGGTGACGATGAAGAGTAGTCCAGTTTTGAGTAGTCTTGGTCTTGCCTTAGTCTAGCTGTCTCGTCGGTGTTCGTGTATGACCAGTATTGTCCAAGTCCTTGGTTATTACTAGTCGTACACGAGTATCCCAGTCGCTTGCCTATTGAGAGATGTGTCTAGTCCCTTTTGCTTCCTCGTAGCCGACTAGGTGGGCAAAACCTCTTTTCGACCAACTGGACCGAACCGGTTTGTAATTTCCGCTGTTCTTTTGTGATGTAATCATTTGGGTTGTTCGGCCCTTACTGTAAATCTGATCTGACGTGGTCTAAGTCACTCTAATGCTTGTAATATACTAGATGGTTTGCTCTTACGACTTGTATGAATTGATTCCGCAATGTGCCTGTAAGTGATATCTACTGTCCAGAGAATAACACAGTGTTTTTCACAGAGGATTCGGGATTTAAAAAATCCGGGTCCAACAGAGCTGGTATCAGAGCATATGACTGTAGGAGCCTTAGTTAGATTGGTTGTTGCCATAGGACTTGTGTTGTGGCTTACCATGGCTTATATGCTATGTTTCAGAAGTCACGTAACACTTAACCCTTTAATATAATGTAGCCATTCTAGGTTTTGTTTGGTTTGTGATCGTTTTCCTCGTTTGGTTCAAGTTTTTCTATTGTGCTCTAGATGGCCCTTAAACCCTCATATACCTTCCCTCTAGTTCTAAGTCTCGGCGTTTCTTGAGGATGCCGCCTAGAAAGCTGCCGCTCAACCCGTGGTGCCTTTGCGTGGAACCGTGGATGTGGTCGTGGTTGTGGTTGTGATCGTGGGTAGGATTTACCTCCATGCTTGACAAATCCCACAATGGCGCAAGTCATGTTCTAGCAAACATAGATTCTCCAAGCTTTGCTAACGATCGATGGGCCGGAGTAGTGGTCATAACTCCAAACTAGCGAGACTTCCTTAGGACAAGACCCTTACATTTACTCGCAAACAATTGAAGCCCCGAAGTCGAAGACCGGCTCAAAGAGACATAGAGAAGAAGCTTCATCTTACTCGATGCCCAGAAGAAGATAAGGTGGACTTTGCCACCCATCAGCTCAAAGGAGCCACCGCTGCTTGGTGGGAAAACTACCTCACTGCTCAAGGTGGTGAAAGTCCAGTGGCTGATGAAGAACCAGAAGTAGAAGAAGCAGTAGCACCTAAGGCTGATGATCAGCAAGACCCTGCCGCTGCAGACGCGATTGCTAAAGTTCAGTTAGATGAGATGGAACCTGCATTGTAGTTAATTCCTTGGGATGAATTCAAGGCAGCTTTCATAACCAATTTCGTACCAGCAGGTACGACGAGATTGAAGAAGATTGAGTTCAGGGCTCTCAAGCAGGGTCACATGTCAGTCAACAAGTAACTAACAAAGTTCAACCAGCTTTCCCGCTATGCTCCAAGCAGCGTGGTGATGAAGAGGAGAAGATTGACCACTTTGTGGAAGGAATCGTGAAGACATGAGAGTTGACTTATCCTCCACGACTTCGACTTCCACCACGGTCAACAAAGCCCTCATGCTCGGCGAGAAGAAGACTACGAGTCGACCACAAAAGAAAGAAGGCATTTCAGAGACCCCCAAGGTAGCTTTCCCGAAGTCGACATTCCATGGCGGCTCGTCATTCCGGCGACCAGCTGACCTCGTCTCGAGAACTCTAGCTCCAGCCTTGCGTCCCAATGGGAATGGTTTCACACCCTCATACCGCTAGGCAACCTCTGATGATCAACCCGTGACCCACCTTCACTATTTCAGTCGCGGAGAAAAAGGACACTTCGCCAACAAGTGCCCTCAACGTCAGAACACTGTCGCGAAGTTCAACCCAGGAACCACACCAACTCAAAGCTAGACCTCTACTCAAGGCAAGAGTCATCCAGCTTCGCAAGCATCAAGTTCTACCCCGACACCGAACCGTGGTCAGGTGAACCATGTCACTACCGAGGAGGCCTAGGAAGCCCTAGGAGTTCTAATGGGTACGTTCTCTGTTAGTTCAGTGCTCGCATAAGTTTGGAATAAGTCCATATTACACCCCTGAACTTTGGCGAGAGTCCAAAAAACACCCTGAACTCCAATACTGTTTGGTTTACACCCTCGGACTGTCATTACCAGGTCACCTAATCCCCTAAGCCAAAACCACCTGGTTTTTCTGCCACGCTGGCTTGGTTTACCATAGGGTGAAACTACAAAACCACCATCCCACGCTGGGCACAACCGCTCCTCCTTTCCATTCCATCTCCCCACCCATCCGATCTCACTTGCCTTCTTCTCCCTCCACCCCCTCCTCCTCCACCTTGGGATCTCCACCTCCCACGCGCTCCCATAGCAACCCAGAGCTCTCCCACCCCCAACCGCCACCTCGGCCCCTCCCCTCCTCCCCCGCTCCCCAAGCCCAGCTCAACGGCCCCTTCTATGGAGAAGCTGGCGCAACACCACCGCATCCTACCCGCCCTACTCCTCCTCCCATTGTCGCCATTGCCCGACCCCTTCACGACACACCACCACATGGCTGCCTTCTCCTTGATCTTGGTGCCGTGAAGCTCAAGGAAACCTTCTTGCAGAGTGGATAGCGGAGCGGCGGTGGGAGGACATGAAGCTGACTCTTGAGTTTTGGATGCGGTC
This sequence comes from Phyllostachys edulis, assembly GCA_036346405.1. Lineage (NCBI taxonomy): Eukaryota > Viridiplantae > Streptophyta > Magnoliopsida > Poales > Poaceae > Phyllostachys > Phyllostachys edulis. The sequence goes on from CM070558.1 coordinate 7,483,192, forward strand.
GCTGATGCTTGCAGGAATGGCCAAGCCCAATCGCCTAACGTCGACCTCTTCAACCCCTACCTCCATGCCAACTTCATGGAGGGGCCTGCTACGAGATGCTTGATCCTTTGCTTGCCGAGGTTGTCCATGGCAAGGATGTCAAGACCACCGTCATAGGAATGCCCACTAAGAACCATCCTCGAGTTGAGCTCGAGTTGGAGAAGCACACCAACATGGTGCACACCGCGCCGATAAGCTCAAGGTGGAGCCGTTCAACTTGGTGAAGAAGACGATGGCCGAGGTAGAGGAGCTGGCAGACTGGGGGCATAGCCGGGCATGGTCGAGAGGGAGTAGGAGAGCATGGCAACCGAACCGGGTGGACATGGCGAGGGGAGGCGCAGGTGCAGGGAGGCACACACGGGTCAATCCAGTGGTGGCAAGCCGTGGGGCGGCCGGAGCACAGGGAGGTAGGACAAGAGTGCGGCGGCAAGCTAGGTAGAGGCTGGGCGTGGGGCCAAGCCCACTAGTGGCGGCGGCGACAGGGAGGTGTTGGACCGAGAGCAAGAAGGGCGGCACCATGTGGAGTTCAGCCAAGAGCAAGAAATCCAAGAGGAATGAAGAAAGAGATGATTCAGATGCGACATAAGCCAAAACTAGTGACATGGCTGCCAACATGGCCAAAACCACCAATGAAACCAACGTAGGGTGTAACTTGATCTGGTTTTGACAATTTAAGGATGTAAAGTGAACGGTTTTGTAGTGCAGGGTGTTTTTTGGACTCGGACCATAGTTTAGGGGGGTAAAGTGGACTTATTCCCACAAGTTTTGTTCGATTCTGGAGCTTTGCACTCTTTCATTTTGAGATCGTTTGTTCTAAGGCATAAGTTGTCAACCTGTAAACTAAAGAAACCCATGGTGCTTAGTTCACCCAGGGGATACTTATGTGGCACCTTAGTAAGTCCCTGAGTAGAGATTGCTATAGAAAATTCTGGATTCCTTGCAAACCTTCTAGTGCTAGAATCTCAAACTCTGGACATCATCCTAGGGATGGATTGATTGGTCGGGTATCAAGGAGTGATATATTGTGCCAACAGAGTGGTCATACTCACCAAAGACCTAGCGACTACGATAAGGGTTAGTGTGGATCGTCGCTTTCCTTTGGATCGAGCAGTCCACCACCTTGAAGAGTTGTCCCTAGAGACAACACTAGTAATCAAAGCATTGCCTGGCATGCCACCAGACATAGATGTGGAGTTTGTGATCAACTTAAGACTAGGGATAGCCCCAATTGCCAAGAGACCTTATCGAATAGCAGTCGATAAACTCGAAGAACTTAAGACTCAGATTGAAGACCTCCAAGAAAAAGGATTTATCCAACCTAGTTCCTCTCCCTAGGGTTTGCCAATGCTCTTTGTAAGGAAGAAGGATGGCACCGCTAGATTGTGTGTAGACTACCCAGCATTCAATGATGTGACCATCAAGAACAAGTATACTTTGCCCCGTATCGATGACCTGTTCGACCAGTTGTCGGGAGCAGCAGTTTTCTCCAAAATAGACCTAAGGTTGGGATATCATCAGCTCAAGATCCTGGCGAGGACATTCCTAAAATGGCTTTTACCACTCTGTATGGCCTGTTTGAGTTCACGGTCATGTCGTTTCTCTTGACAAATGCGCCAGCCTACTTCATGGACCTCATGAACAAGGTATTTATCGAATACTTGGACAAGTTTATGGTCGTATTCATAGACGACATCTTGATCTACTTGAAGACCAATAAAGAGCATGTTGGACATCTGCATTTGTTCTTAGAGAGGCTTAAAGAGCACCACCTTTAGGCTAAGTACAACAAATGTGAATTTTGGCTTCATGAGATAAGTTTCCTTGGACAAATTGTATCTGCTGAAGGAGTAGCAGTTGACCTATCCAAAGTAGAAGCTGTCGTGGACTAGAAGCAACCTACCTCAGTATCCAAAGTGTGTAGTGTCAATGATCGAGTCGCCAATCTTACAAAAATATAGAGGAAAATGACACAGATCTCCTAGGAGAGAATGGGGCTGCTCTTTATATATATGAACTGAATGTTTACAGGGGGTATCTAAGACCCAGTTGGGTACTAATCCTAATTACGCTGAGTATGATCTTTGCTATGCTAATAAATCAGACTTAAAGCATGAGTCTAAGGCTAATTGCGTTGCTCTAATCTGATCTGGGACAATCAGATCTCCCTCTCTTCTCGTCTTCGCTCCATCCTTATATAGTTTTCGAAGGGGTGGCAGTTACCCCTGGAGAAGGCGTCCTTCTTGAGAAGCATCTTGTTGAGTCGAACAAGATGATAGTTGATAAAGTATCAACCGCTATGTAGTTAAGTAGTATGAGACACACAACCGCTTACGGTGATTGTTGTTAGTGTCTTAGGATTTTGTATTGTCGTGTGGTATGGAATATATAGCATGTGTTCCATTCATCACACAGTAAAAGAATATACGGAATTAGATCCAGATAGCGGTTAAGTATCTTTTACGGCGACTACAGTGGAGACTAGGCACCTGAGGACCTTGTCAGGCAGAGGTACCATTATGTAACCTCTGGAATCCTCATGACCGGTGAGATCATTAGCCTTAGGGGTTACAACCATAAAGGCGTATGGTCTTTTATTATGTATTAAAGTAATATAGAGGTTTTAATCCTCGTCATTAACCCGAACTTTAAATGAATAGGTCATGTGAACACTTTATCCTAACGAGGTCGTATCGTGCAGACCCTCATTTAATGCCGTGACATACAAAGTGGTTTGTATTCACTTTAAAGTTGAGAACTTGCCTTGGTAAACAAAGAGTTTTTATCGTCTGTTGGACAAAAAGGCTTTGTCTGTTGGACTTTAGGCAACTCGTTCTGATTTTAAGGATCAAAAGCTATAAAATCGCCATTGTTAGGCTTTAGAGCTTTTACGCTTCTAGATCTTCCTTTAATCCCGTTAGTTCTTGCTAAGAAACCTTTCCAACCTCTGCTTTTTTTCGCCCAAAGCACCCTCCAATCACTTATTCATCCTTTGAGAGCTTTCATCATGTGGGATCAAATCACAAAGTGGATGCCCTCATATCTGAGTGAGAAAAAGCTTGGTATTTGGAGAAAATCGGAATGCTCTGGACAAGAATCTAATCAAATGGAGGTCGTGGCGGAGAGCACTATCAAGCCAGTAAAGATGGGAAATCCCAATTTTCCTCGCCTACATCGAGTGTGAAATTTGAGGTGCCAAGTCACAAATTCCTTCCTCACGTCTTTGGAGTACTACTGAGTGGAGTTGGTGAATTTGGCTCTGAACTCCATAGCTAACATTAGTATCTTCGCCTATCTGTGTGAGGCGTGCACAGGAGTGCGACCAAATTTGAAGCTCTTTAGGTATTTCTATCGGATGGCGATGTCAGGAAGATCCATGACAGCTCTTGGGGAATGCACGCTGCGCCTTCACGACGGGAAAGCCGATGAGTACATCCAAATGTACTCGAAGTCCTCATGGTCGTCATGAAAAAAGAACTGGTTTTATATGACGGTTACAAGAGACGATGGCCTTTACTTCGCTGGAGTTAGGGCAAACGAGAATCCTAAGTGGAGAGGGACCGTGGAGAAAGCAGGGAGGGTCGGAAGGTGTGTGGATGCCATTCGAGATCTAAGGATCAAGGGCTTGACTTCCTGGCATGTGGTGAAGGATTTCACCAAACGCCGAATTAGTCCTCTGAAACTCTAAACACAACCCTTGCTCTGGTTCACTGGTCGTGATGAAGCAATCACAGACTCACGAGAAGGTAAGTCTTTGAAGAATCTCCGACCAGCATTATTTATAAATAGATTATCATAAGAACCTTAAAATCTCTTCTGTCTTTTTCTAAAGCCCTCTCTCTGAGAAATCGAGAGCGGATCAAAATGATCGTATTGGCGTGCTTAGTGAGAAGGTCAGTATTTCCAACATCTTGGCGATGGTTTCTGCTGAAGAGAGACTAGCGATACTTAAGGTAGATAATCCTACCATGGTTTATTGATCTTGCTCTTAATTTTGTAGGCGGTCAGATTCAAAATCATACAATCCGGTGAGGATCGTAATCCTACCATGGTTCCGACCGATTCCTACCAGAGGCGATGGAAGAAGATGATTCTCTGAGGTAAAGAGCATTTTGAAAGAAGATATATATACTTGATGGAAGATTTCATCACCTAATCAAACTTGTTTTTTTACTTAAGTGGGAGAAATTGAGGGTTTGCGAGCAATGCTACTAAGTCATAGACCTAGAGTGGTCATTCACGACCTAACAGCTTATTCTTGAAACAAGCGATCCGGAGGTTGATGAAACCACACCCTCAGACCCGATGGTCGGGGCGCTACCCTCGACCAATTGGTTGAGGATATCACTTCCAACCTCATGTTGGAGGATGTGAGGATTTAACCAACCTGTAGGCTTAGAACCGGTGAAATTGGTTGAAAAAAAAAGGAAGGCCGTGATGCGAAATTTATTCTACCGCATTTCAAGGTCAAAACTAAAAAATCGACCAGGTACGTATAAATAAAATAGTCATGTGAGTACATGCCTTTAAAAGTCTTTGACAATTTCAAGTTTTGATTTCCCTTTCTTCTTTCTATACAAATGTTCTAGTGTTTCGGTTGTTTCCGACTAAAATGTTGCTGAAGAACAGACACCCGAGGAAGTTCTCGTCCAAAGCACTTCTCAGGAGAAAACTCCTAAAGACATAGTGGTCAAGAAAGCCCCCGAGCAAGTGTCGGTGCCAGCAGTCGTTCAGGATCCATTGGTGATTCTAACTCCATTTGCGGAGGTAGATGCCCATAAAGACCCTCGACAGGTTCCGACCCCTGTTGATAATCCCTCTCGAGCTAACAAGTTCCCTTTTTGCCCCCGATTTATCGAGGAAAAGGAGCTTGACGAGGTTTGGGGAGAAATATCGGACCATCAAGCCAAGATAGGTCCTGATATAATTTTTGCCGATTATAATGACGTGGCAATTTGGGTAAGTATTCACGACCAGTTCTATAGTTTCTCCATTAGAAAGTTTATAAGAAACTTAGTAAAGAATGCTATTTGCATACCACATAGTCGAGAATTTTCTTTGGCGTGGTGGGAGGACCCAGCGAATAAAGTTCCTGGAGCAAAAACACTCTGAATTGGAAAGTAAGAACTTTCTCCTTAACTTTTCTTCTTTAATACTTTGTTCTTTTATTTAATTATTCTCCCTTACCATATTTGATAGATTTGGAGAAAATAAAAGAAGAGTTCATGGCTGATAAAGCCAGAATAACCCAGCTTGAGGAAGAATACCAGGCTAAGGACCGGTCGATCGTAGATGTGACGACCAGGTACAAGGGAGTCGTTGAGACTCTTGAAAAGAAGATTGAAGATAATTGGTCGTAAACTTGACCAACATATCATCTCTTCTAATCATACCTATTTACTATTTGTTTTACTTGTGCAGAGCAAACTCAAGCACTAAATAGAACAAAGAAGGCTCTAGAATTTGAGCAAGACAAGGGGATAGCTCTTGTGCAAAACCTTGACGAAAAAGTCAATGCACTTAATAAAATGATCTTTGATATGGGATCGGGGATCGAGTGCGCCTACCTCAAGAGATCCAGCAGAGAAAATAAACTATTTAGGACAACTTCACGGAAGATCTCAATGGTCTACTTAAAACTACTAGAAAATTATGCGGGACAATGAAAGAAGTTGTGGCGGCGGAATTAGTTTTGCTTTGGCGAAACTAAAGGCTTCAAACCCTCTACCAATCTCCAAAGCTGTTGAAGAAGATTTCAAGCTGCTTGCTTGATCAGGCGACTAGATTTCTCGAGGAACTAAAGCCTCTCGGAAACAAGGTTGAGAGGAAATGGAGGTCGGATCTCTGTCAGCGACAACTAGTCTAAAGATATCCGAGTAGGACATTGTAAATATAAAATTATGAAATGTATAAAACTTACCTTTTGGTCATCAACAAGTCTTTTGTTTATCCTTTTGACTTGAAGTACTCATATATTCGGTAGCCCAAGTGATTTATAGTAGAAGAACTTTACTATATAAGCGATAAGCCAAGAGAAAGAACTTTAAAGTCTCAACCATTATTTTGAAGGTATATACCGATTATATTATAAAACTGATCGTAGCAATACTAGGTAATCAATTTGGTTAGAACTAGTGTATGATTTCGACTAGTTATAGATCTGTTTTGTAATAATCAGAATACCAAACAAAATAGTATATGGTTGGAAGAAATAGACTTGCTTTGATGAGAAAAGTGTTGGGTCACGGGGTAGGCTACGATAGCTACAAACAAAAATTCTACAACGCAAACCAGGAGGCCAAGCAAGTAGATGATCATAGATCGTTACCACCAGACGCGCAGAGCAGCGGAAGAATGGTTGGAGCAGCCTGGTCCAACATAGAGCGCGTCGATGTAGTAGTCATAGTCGATCGTCCAACGTCCTTGCGAGTCGATGTAGTGGTCGTAGTCGATCGTCTCCTCCAGCAACCTCTGCAGTTCCTCATGAAGATCGCGGATCGTCCTCAAGCGCAACAATCGTAGTAGCGCCTCTACGGTATCCACACGTCCAGGGCAAGAACAACCATACGCTGGTGTACTAGCACCAAGTCGCACGACAGAGCTCTCAGGAAGATGGCGGCTAGGGTTTCGGTGGTGTTTCACGCGTACCTCCCAACAGCCTCATGCATCTCCTTATATAGTGCTCGTGACGGATCCTATCCGAACACGTTTACAAATCGTATTCATACTGGTTTGTTCCAACCCGTTAAGTGTGTGACCCTATAGGTTCATGTGTAATCGGTTGTGACTCGGAAACCCTTTCCGATCACTAGTCGTAGCGGCTCCTAGCAGAACATAGCGATTCTTGAATACACACAAATTATATCGGACGAACCTTAATGCAATATGATCTACGACCAGGTCCTCATCACTTATGACCAGGTCCTCTCTTTATACGACCCGTTCATATGTGGTCACGACCAGTTCGTAACTCCTTACGACCAGGTTACGACTACTCTGTGATTACGTTTGACCAGTCTACGACCAGCTCGTATCTCCATACGACCAGTCTGTAACTGATCGAACTGAGTGACCTACTCGTGTATACTCTCTTTGCCTCACGATGTCTGGTTGAACTCCAAGTGAGATGTTGTGTCATCCATGGACTGTTCAATTCTTTCTCGATCGAGTGTCGGATAACTTCACGTGGTCGAACACTTCGACTACTAGTGGCATGGCCATACACTTTCTTTATCCGATCACAACAAGGGGCCCAAAGACATCTCTCCTGTTATGTTAGGAGGGGCAAATCCCATATCCGACCAGTCACATTCCTCTCCATGTTTCACAGCATACCTAAAAGCTACCTTTATAACTACCCAGTTACGGTGTAGCGTTTGGCAACCCCTAAGAGTGCTATTACACATGTAGGAAACCATGCTGATCTCAAGTCTAAGGATTATACATCATCATTGCTTGAGACCAACTAACGACACATAGAATCGTAACAATCTCAATAGTGTCTCAACGTGGGTTTTATCCAACACTATGTTCTCTAACATGAGTTCATATTATTGGTTTGATATCTCCATATCTATGACTCGTAAAACATAGTTATCAGCCAATACATATGCTAGTCTATTCATATGTGTCCTCATATGTTTCCGACCAGGGATCGTATAAGAATAATTATCGCAGAAATATAGAGTTTCACAACCAAGTCACATACTTGATAATAAATATTAACAATATTATTCTAGGAACAAGATAACACATTATCAATGTCATGAACATAATGAAATATAATCATCTCTATGATTGGCTCTAGGGCATATTTCCAACAAAAAGAAATTATGCAAAAATGTATGCGATGGACGACAAGTAATCTTATTTATATATAGTATATAAAAGCTGGTCGGAAGAAGCGCTAGAAGCGAAGACATGAAAAACACTTTGAAACATGCTCGGGCTCAAGTCCATTGGCGGCGAGGATCATAAAAAAAGAACCGCCGCCAAGCTCCTTCGATTAGGCGGGACCACGTGCGAAAAAGAGAGATTTCGACTAGCAAGCTTTCCGTGTCGACCAATAGCCAAATGAGAGTAGAACTGAATCTTGAAATGAGAAATATAGCCTTCACAATCTTGAGCATATGAGTCACTACATGAAGTTATTTGTACTATGCTCTGATTACTCGTATATTTCTTTGAGAAAAAGTGTGTAGTCACGTGAGAATCATTAGGGAATGATCACGACTAGAATCCATACAACTCATGACTTAGAAGTCATTGCCAAGAGTAACAAAGATCCTTGTAAAGGACATCGGAGAAAATTGTCTTCTCAGGCCGGTGTAAATAACAACTATAGATGACCATAGTATAAAATTGATATATAAACAATATCACTCATCAAAATAAATAAAGGAAATGACTAATCTTTATTTAACGAAAAAGAATTGAAAGAATGCATGAAATAATTTAAACAAAGAACTTACGCAATTGATCAATGTTCCAAGAATTAGACAAAACTTGCCCATCAAATATGGCTAGTAAATGCGAACACAGTGGGATGACTTCGACCACGTGTAAGGACCTTCCCACTTAGGAGAAAGTTTATTGCGATTTGCTTGGTTACGAATTTTCAGAGAACGGATCACCTCTGGAGGTGTGAGGTTGCACCTACGACTATGGTATCTTAGCATGGCTTGTTGGTAGATCGTGATCGTATCAAGGCTTGGTTTTGTCATTCTTCAAGGAAATTGATGTCATCAAGTCGTCGTTCATTCTGATCATTTTCGTTGAAACATCAGTTCGAGTAGAGCCAATTTTAGTTCTAGAGGAAGCATGGCTTCAGCACCACAAACTAAAAAGAAAGGTGTTTCACCGGTCACCGACGGTTGGTTGTGGTTGAAACGGCCCATAAGGCGAAGGGAGTTCTTGAGCGAAGCTCTGATCGCTTTATTAGCGGTCAAATACTCGGCGTTTTATCTCTGCATAATGATTCCATTGGCTCGCTCAAGCGCTCCGTTGTTCGCAAGTGAGCAAGCGAAGCAAAATGTATTTTGATGCCAAGTTCTTGCGAGAATTCTTGGAATTGACTACTTGAAGCTGGGCACCATTATGCGTGATTATCGACTAGGTACTCCAAATCGGCGTGATCACATTTTTCGTGAGAAACATCTGAGTGGCCAAAGTTGTTGTTTTGACAACAAGCTCGGCTTCTATCCATTTTGTAAGCGTGTCAATCATGATGAAAAAGAATTCAAAGCCCCGAGTGCTCTTGGGAAAAGTCCCAGAATGTCTAGTCCACAGGTTGCAAAAGGCCAAGAAAGAGTAATTGTTTGCAAAGCTTGTGCGGTGATGTACTTGTTGGCTATAAATGACATTATCGCACTTTGTCACGAGCCCTTTTGCATCATGAAGGCGGTTATTATTGATATCCTTGTCTAAAGGTTTTACCAACTAGTGTTCTGTAGGAATGATGTTCTCCACAGACTCCTTCATGAATGTCGGTTAGCAATTTAATGCCTTCTGCTTGAGATATGCATCTCATCAATACTCCGTGAGATCCTTCTTTATACAAGGTACTTTTGATCAGAGTGTATGATTTGGCTTTTCGTGCTATACGATCAGCCTCTACATCAACTTTCGAAATTATGTCATCTTTGAAGATAATTGTAGGTCGATGTCATCAATTTCTACCTTGATCGTGGCACCAACCGTCAGCGACTGCAGAGCATTCATGTTCTCACGATCGGTTTATGCGACACGTAAGGAAACATGTATGTTCTCAAAAAACTCGACCACAGAGGGCGAATCGAGTTGCTCGAGAAAAACTTCGGGCAGGACGATTGACCTCGTGGAGGCCATCCGTGCCAACTGGTCTCCTAGAAAGTTTTCCTTTCTAGGAATATGCTGGATCTAGAAATTGGAGAAATGCTTTTCGAGTTTCTGTACTTCCGCCAAATAAGATGACATCTTGGTACTCGAGCATTGATACTCTTTCCCTACTTGATTCGCTACTAGTTGAGAATCACCTTTCACTAGTAATTTGCGAATCCCGAGCGAACGAGCTGCTCGGAGTCCTACTAATAAACCTTCATATTCTGCCACATTATTTGTAGTAGAAAAATTTAACTGGATGGTGTACTTGATGTGTTTGCCAGTAGGGGATATCAAGACAACTTCAGCTTCCGAGCCCTTGAGCATCAAGGAACCGTCAAAGTACATTATCCACTCGTCGCTGGTTTTCGTACTCGGGCCCTTGGGTGGGTTCAGGGTTTGTTAATTTGGCAATGAATTACGCTATTGCACAGGACTTGATTCTTTGTTAGTGAGATGAAATGGAGGTTCGACGCCCTAGCTCAACCACCCATTTTGCTATTTGTCCTGATGATTCCCTATTTCCAAGGACTTGACCAAGGGGATATCCAGTTGGTATGACCACTTTATGGGCCTGAAAGTAATGCCTTAGTTTCCTTGAAGCCATAAGGAGACCATAAAGCAATTTTTGTACCTGTGGGTATCTTTCCTTTGGTCCATCTAAGACTTCACTTACGTAATACACTGGTCGTTGGACATGGTTACGCTCTATGACCAGTACACCGCTAACTGTCTGTGACATTGCAGCCACGTAAATTAGCAATGTTTCTCCCAATCTCAGAGAAACTAAGACCAGGGGACTTGTAAGGTACTTCTTAAGGTTTTTAAAGGCATCGTTTGCCTCCTTAGTCCATTCAAAACTTTCATGTTTTTAGAAGCTTAAAGAAAGGTAACCCTTTTCCCTAACCATGCTATGAAATGAGTTACTTACGCCATCTGACCGGTTAGTTTCTAGACTTCTTTCTTCGTGGTCGGAGGATGCATCCAGTCGATGGCGATATTTTTCTTGGGTTTGTCTCGATACCTCTAGCGAAACTAGGAAACCGAGTAGTTTTCTAGTGGAAACTCCAAACACACACTTTTTGAATTCAACTTGAAGTTATGCCTTCTCAAGTTGTTGAAAGTCTCTTGTAGGTCGGGGATGTGATCGCTAGCGTTGATGCTCTTTACAACTAGATCATCAACATAGGCTTCTAAATTTCGATCTATCGAGGACTAAAGGTTTTACGCATGCATCAACCTTTGAAAAGTTGCTGACATTTTGAGACCAAATGGCATCTTAACATAATAGTAAGTGCCGTATGGGGTGATGAAGGAAGTTTCTCTTCATCTTCTTTACTCATATTAATCTAGTGGTACCACGAATACGCATCTAAAAACTTAATAACTCACACCTAGAAGTTGAGTCTACAAGTTGGTCAATGCGTAGAAGGGAAAATCATCCTTCGGACAAGCTTTATTAAGATGAGTAAAGTCAATACACATTCATCATTTCCCATTATTTTTCCTAACCATTACGAGTTGGCGAGCCACCGAGGGTGGTCGACTTCACGAATAAATCTAGCCTTGAGGAGCTTGTCAATCTCATTTGGAGTGCCTCCTTCGATTAGGTGCAAAGCGCCGAGCTTACGCTTGATTGGTTTCTTGTCGGTGGAGAGCTAGCCTATGCTCAATCACCTCCTGGGGGACTTCGGGCATGTCGGACACCTATTAGGCGAATACGTCCTGATTTGCTCGGAGGAAGGAGACGAACGACTCTTCCTATTTGGGATCGAGTCTTGCCCCGACCAGTATCTTTCGGGTAAACGAGTCAGTGTTTCCTAACATAGGTGGTAACTTGGCGCTATCCGGAGAAGCACCATTGTCGAGTAGTACCTCCTTTGTCTGGTCGGAAGGCTTTGGTGTCATCTTTGGCCTTGAGTGCTTGACCTGCACGGTAGATGGATTAGCCTCTCTGGTCGGAAGTTCATCGACCAGCTCTAAGGATTTCCGATCACATGCATAAGCCATTTTCTGATCTCCTCGAACCATGATGACTCCCTTTGGTCCTGACATTTTCAAACTCTGATAACCGTAGTGCGTGGCTATAAAGAATTTTGCTAAAGCCGGACAACAAAGGATTTCGTTGTATGCGGATTCGAAATCCACTACATCAAATAGAATCTTTTCTGTTCGGAAATTGTCGAGTCTTCCAAATGTAACCGGTAGAGAAAGTTGTCCTATCGGTTTGGCGGTAGAACCAGGAACTATACCATGGAAGGCATATTTCACAGGTTTCACGTTTGACTTGGGAACTTGCATTTTTCTAAAGCTCTCGCAAATAAAATGTTTAAAGAACTACCTCCATCTATTAGGGCTCGATTAACTTTACAGTTATTAATATTTGGTTCAATGACAATAGGAACCTACCTAGTCGAGTTGAAGGGATGGGGCGGAACTTCTTTCTTTGAATGAGATTACGGTGTCAGAGCCATCGTGATGGCTTGATGATGGTCGGAGGCTCGACAAGGTTGACCTCCTCCATGGCCTTGAGATGACGCCTTGATTCGTATGAAGAAGACCCACCAAAGATCATGTTGACCGTATGTTGAGGTTCCTGGTACTCCATTTCTTCGTCGCCATCTTTGTCCTTCTTGGAACTCGCCTCACCGACTTCTGATTGTAGGGAGGCGGACCTTTACACATAGTAATCTTTCGGCTTCTTTTGCGGACTGAGCGGTCATAAGTCATGCCACCTTGTTGGTGAAGTGGACACCACTTCTTGTTTTTCTTGTATCCTTTGGTCAGAGCTTTTGTTTTGCCTCGATCGGTATAGTCTTTCTTACCCTTTGTAAGTTTCTCAGGAATCGCAAGGACTTCCTTATCGTCGGATCTATGGTTTTTCTTTTTCTTGAGAGCCTTCTTATTTTTCTTCTTTGGTTTATCCAAGCTAGGTTGGGGGATTTTATCCTTTCGATCAATGGCCTCACACCATTCAACTGCTTCGCTAGCAACTACGCATTTATCGGCCATGTCGAAAAGTTCGACGGTTGTCTTTGGAGGGTGCATGGCTATGTCCTCTATAAATCGTTGATTCCTTAGACCTGCTTTAAAAGCTTGGATGACAGAAGATTCTGCGACCTCTGGTATTGAATTACGAACCTGGCTGAATCTTTTGATGTATTGACGGAGAATCTCATTGGATCCTTGCCGGATTCGGTGAAGATTATCCTCCTTTCTAGGGCAGTCGTATGTGCCTTGGAAATTCACGATTAGCGGAGTGTAAAGTTGTTCCCAAGTGTAGATCGATCCGATCAAGAGGTTAAGCAACCACTATTGGTAGAGACCCTTGAGTACTATAGGTAGATAGTTTGCCATCACATTTTCATCACCACCATGACTCGATTACGGTGGTATAAATTTGGAGAAATTCAATGGATTTCGAGTCCCATCGAACTTATCCATGTTGGCGGTCGAACTGTTTGGCCATCGTGCGGCTTGGAGCCTGCAGAAAAGGCTCGACAACCTATAATCGATTCATGGTGCCTTCTTTGGAAAGGTCTTTGAATTATGTCGATCGGAGACTAGTTCACGAGGTTAGATTGCGGATCTTCGGTGTCGATCCGATCGTGAGGCGTTAATGTAATACTGCGACCGCTGCTAGTTTAGTTGATGGCGAAGATCGCCGAGAATAGCGATTGCTCCTCTCGATGAGGTGATGGGTGGCTACTTGAAATAGCCTTCTCCCTCATGACTCCTTGGTCGGAATCGTCAAGGAGGCCTTGGCATCATTTGTTCCCTAATATGACCGTGCTGCCCTCTGCTGAGGGATGAACGTTGGGACGAAGTCATGGTTTGGCTTCCTGAATTCCTTTGTTCCCGGTATGCTTCCGTTCATTGCATGGTCTACTGAAGAATCTCTGATACTTGGCCTACGAGTTGTATAAAACCTGGGGTCTCTGCTAGAGCAGGGTTAGAATTATTCAAAATATCATGAACACGTTGCAGTTTTTGTACCGTTACCGAAGGTATCGGGGGATTCATGTTGGTAGTAGGTGTTCGAAGATCTGAACCTTCCCCTGACCTCCTGGTTTGTTCCGTCCGATCAGCTATTCTTGGTGGGACAGAGCCAGGCGAGTTAACTGATGGATGTCTATTAGTTCTATTACCTCCGGCATTTGGTGTTTGATGGCCCATATCATTTCTACCAGCACGTGGTGGCGTGGCAGAGAGTGTAGGACCGTGCAAGGTATCTTGATTTGTATCTCCGATCGCATTAACCTCGTGCCTCCAGCAACGATCTTCTGATGAGCTTCCATCGTAACTAATGGAGAGCCTTCCAATGCTTCTGTTAGGAGTTTCCACGACGGAGAGTGATCGGAGATGAGCACCTGTTGAGGTCTTCGTGGTGGGCTCAGCCTGACCTGGCGGATTGCTGATCATATGCTGAGTCTTATCATCCATACTTGGCCCATGACCAGTGGGGGTTTCATTAACACCGTTACTAGATATCCGTTGGCTCCTGGAATCACCAGAAGCCGTAGGTGAGTATCTTTCAGCCATGATTTCATCGAGAGTATAGTGATTCTCGAGTTGTTGTGCTGAATTTTCGTCACCTTTTTCGCTGGTCAAAAGGATCGGGCTTGGAGAGGTATTTGGACATTCCAAACTGGTCGAAATAGCTGGTTCCTCTGAAAGCGCCACTTGTCGTAGTGGCGTATCCTCATCAATTCGGTCGATTTCGCTAATGTCGGCGACGTGCGAACTAGTGGAGGAAGAGGATGATGACATTCTGTTTTCTTGCATGGCGCGGATGCATCCTCCATGTCAAGGTTAGAGTAGTCCGCCAAGTCGAACAGTTCTCCTCGTCCCAAACTCCGCCATAGCGCATGTGTGATTATGAGGAATGGGCGAGGATTTGATGAGCAAAGAATTTCTTGAGAAGCTGCGTCTTCTTCCCCATGGATGGCGCCCATTTGTCGACGATCGAGTCGCCGATCTTACGAAAATATAGAGGAAAATGACACAGATTTCCTGGGAGAGAATGGGATTGCTGTTTACATATATGAACTAAATGTTTATAGGGGGTATCTAAGACCCAGTTGGGGACAAATCCTAATTACACTGAGTATGATCTTTGCTATGCTAATCAATCAGATTTAAAGCATGAGTCTAAGACTGATTGCGTTGCTCTAATCTGATCCGAGACAATCAGATCTCTCTCTCTTCTCATCTTCGTTCCATCCTTATATAGTTTCCAAAGGGGTGGCAGTTACTCCTTGAGAAGGCGTCCTTTGTGAAGCATTGCGACTGGTCGGAGCGAGATGAAAGTTGATAAAGTATCAACTGCTCTATGGTTAAGTGATTGTGAGACACACAACCGCGCGATGATTGTTGTTAGTATCTTAGGATTATGTAACATCGCGTGGTATGGAATAATACAACACATGTTCCATTCATCACACGGTAAAGAATATACCTAGAATTAGATCCAGATAGCAGTTCGTATCTTTTCCGAGCAGCTACCTGGTCGGAGACTAGACACAAGACCTTGTCCGACCAGGGTACCCATTATGTAACCTCTGGAATC
>CM070558.1:7498754-7658754 GCA_036346405.1 Phyllostachys edulis
TATGATTATTGATAAAACCCTTCCGATGTAGTACATGAGCGTGTGTATTGACGATTCTGAATTGTCTATTCTTAAAAGTTTGAGGTGATGTGATTGCTTGAGACCTATATTTCTTTTGATGTGTTTTGGGTGCCATCTGTCATATTAATTTAGTTGGTAAAGAGAGTTGTCTAGAGTATTTTGGTGGGATCAATAGAGCCTTTCCACAAAGGTGTGGATGGTGTATTCTTGAATTGAACCTAACCTTGAGGATGCTAATTTAAGAGATTTGAACTCGTGCAGTATGTGATAAGTTCGAATTCCAAGGTTTGAGAGGGATTTTGTTCCTAAAAGTGAAACTGAGGAAAAAAAATAGTTTCCTTGGGTAGCGAAGTGTTTCTTGATTCTCGTTTGAGTTTTGCCGGGTGTCTTTCACAAGTCGAGTTTGGTTTTTGATGGCACGTGTGGTCCATAACTGTTCAGAAGGAAGAAAGGAAATATTTGACTTGGTGTTAAGCGGTTGCTCCTTTAGCTTACGTGGTGTTTTTACAAATTGCTTAATTAGAAAGTGGAATTGCTTCCGTGTGGAGTTATCAGTTTTTTTGGATTTGACCCTTTTGGTGGGGAGTTGGCATTGCGTGGTTGCGATGAGAACTCCTTATTTTCAGTTGGACCCTCTTTGTAAAACAGTTGTTAAAGTCGAGTTACATTGTACATTCTGGTTAAAGGATGTGCCCCTTGTTAGATGAAGAGATCGGTTGAGAATTAGAACGAGAGTTCTGTGTTTTTGTACATGTTGTGTGTTTTGGTAGCCAAGGGAAAAGTTGGCTCAAGGTACTTTGGTTGTTTCCGATAGTAGTGGGGATTTTGGAAGATGGCGTATCGCGAGGACCGTCTTGGATCCATACGCTGGGGTCAGATTGCCTGTATGTTACGATGTGGAGAGAGTACACGGGAAATCTGAGTTTTGAGGTTTTGTTAGAGCAGCTGTCCATCGTAAGACCGCTTTATCGAGTCTCGTCAGAGTGCGATCTTTGGAGAGGACAGACCGAGCGTTGAGGCTTAAGACATTGGTATCTATCTAGGTGCCATGGTCGCAATGAAGATGAGTGAGCGGCAGCCTAGGAGTAGGAGCCTCATAGCCTTGTAGTATCCTGAATCCCATCCACGTCGGGTATTTGTTATCTGTTGTTAGTTTCAGTTGTAGATGTTCTTTTGAGTAGAATTCGGGGTCGAATTCTATTTAAGGGGGGTAGAATGTAATACCCCGCCTAGTTAAATGAGAATTAACAAGTTAGAAAAGAAATTTGTATTCTGAAATTTGGAGGGTTGGGGTAAAGGAAACTGGGCCGTCGGCCCATGGCAGCAGCCACCCACATAAGGAAGAGGAGGTGGAATCGGCCATAACCCTAGCCCTAACCATTTTTCCTCTCCTCACCGCTGTCAAGCATTGCGCCAAAGACATGGCCTCTCTGTGCCGCTCGGCGCCTCTCTGCTGGCGGAGCATGTGCAGCCGCCTCAGATGCCTCTCTTCCGCATCCCTGGCCTCCTCACTGCCTTCTCCCGCGCCGCCATACACCGCCCTCAGTGTCGCCGTCGCCATCGCACGCCTGACCTCGCGCCCGGCCGCCTCGCTTCCTTCGCCCATGAAGCCGCGTCGCCTCCGCTTGCCCGGCCCGGTCCTGCGCCGCTCTCGGCTCGGCCGCCCGACTCACGGCTGTCCACCTCCATCGCCTCCTGGCTCGGCGCCGCTCCCGCTCGGCCTGACCAGCCACCCTAGCTCCACCTAGCTCGAACGCCTCCGCCACCGCGCCGGCCTCCCAACTCCGGTTGCTCCTTCCTCCCACCGACCACATCACGCCTGCAGCAATTTTGCCTTGTTGGTGTTTGATGAAATGCCCACAAGGGAGTGCTCAAGGACTCTTTATGCAGTGAATATACATACAACATCTTGTGCTTTTTGGTTATGGTTATATTCAATTTCTTGTTGTATCTTTGGCTGCTGAAACCTGGAAAGAGTTCTTTACTGCAAATTCTCCTCGGATTGACCTAGCATCGAATGGTGTTGGGGTTTTCATGAATGCAATTGGAAGCCATCATCAGTTAAGGAAGCTCAATCTTCGGATTGATTCCATAAGAGATGATGTGGGGATGTGTTGGTGGCCGCCTTTATTATGATGGTTGTTGTTGCATTGCGGTGAATGGAGATGTCATAGCTCAGGGATCGCAATCCTCGTTGAAGGATGTTGAAGTGTTGGATGCTTTGGTAGATCTTGATGCTTTGTAGTGATGCTACCTCAGCCATTTACACTTCCTATATATATGATGTCTAGTTTAATGATCACACTGGCCATGGTATTGTTAGTCGTAGTAATCCCATCATGATTACAAGGCAGGGGCATGCCGTTCTTTGTCCTTAGTGTGGGAGACCCTCATTTCTTTGTGAACTCAAATGAGTGACACTTGGTGGGTCTATTAATCTTTGTCCTACTTTTGATTGCTATTGCGATGCAGCAGGTTTGCAATTGACACTTGATGATTTTCGGAATGGCGGCGACCAAGTTCCTTCTTTGAATAACGAACGTTTTAGGACTCACCTCCAGTGCCCCCCACGCCTTTCTCCCTCCTTCTTCCGTGCTTGGCCTTTGCCACCAACCCCCGTCTCCTCGACGTCGCTCGGTGGTCGTTCAGCTGCGGCAAGGCAGCGGCCGCCTACCAACTCCCAGTAGCGCTGGTCTTGTCGCCGCCTCTGTCAAGACGCCGCGCTTACAAGACGCCGCCTGTCGCAAGACGTCGCGTCGCAAGACGCCGCACGACGCCTTGCATCAAGGCACAGCCTGGCTATTCGGACCGGGCCCCTCCTCCTCCGCGCCATGGCTCTATAAAGCTCCTCCTCCCCGCTTGAGCTCCACGCCGCCCCAAGCTCGGAAGTTTCGAAGCAGAGCCATAGCGCGCCCTCTCCTCGGCGCGCCGCCTCCTCGCCTCGCTGCCGTTCCGGTGGCGCCACTTCCAACCAACACGTCACCGGCATCCTCGCGACACGAGATCCCAACCCCGCCTCCCCCGCTGTCTTGCCGCCGAGGTGAGCCCCGCGCGCCTCCTCTTCCTCCGCCCGTGGCCGTCGTCGCCCGCCCGCTCCGCCATCGCCCGCCACCTGCCACCCCACCGCATGCCGCGCGGCCTTGGTACGCGCGCCCTCATGGCCGGCTCCCTGCCGCCCGCCGTGCCACTCGTGCCGCTTAAGCCACCGCCGCCATCCGAGTTCGCCTGAAGCCTCCTCGCCCCTTCACGCCGCCGCCTCCCTGTGGCCGCCACCCTCCGGCGACCATGCACTGCCGCCTCACGCCCGCGCTTGCCGTCGCCGCCTCCGCCGTGCGTGCCAAGACGCCTCCCCGCCTGTTCTTCTCTGAAGCCAAGGGAATATAGCGATGGATTGGGTAAAGACCAAATTAGGGATTAAATGGGAATTGGTTGTGATTTGGGATTTAATTTGATCACAGGCCCCACCTGTCATTTGGACTTAGCCCTCCTCTCCCTTCCTTGTGGGCCTCACACCCACTATTCCGTGGACCAACCGCCCAAGGCGCATAAGCGGATCCACCGTGACTGTGTTGTAGACCACGCTTTTATTTCCTCTCTTTTAATTCCTTTAATCTTTGATAATTCATATCTTGTCCATTTTAACTCCAAAATTATGAAATAAATTTCTAAAATTTGTTAAATCAAGATCTTGCTAATGGCATAGGACTTGATTAATTTGTAGTTTATTTATTGTTCCTTATTTATTTATTTGCTCTCTTTGCCGTTGTGTCTTTTTCCATTCTCGCTGATTAGGATTTGAAGACGCCAAGCGACCAAGAAGTTGATCAAGACCAAGATCCTAGCCTTTAACCAAAGCGAGTCAATACTTTGATCATTTTGCCCCTACATTTTATGCAAATTATGTTCTTTTAAATTAGCAAAATGCATGCTTTAATTCTTAATCAAATGTATGTTAAAGCTTAAGGTAGTTAAATGCCCACTTGATGTTTAAATAATTATTATGCCATCCTTGATAACTTGAATCCATTATTCATTGTCACCCTAGTATCTATATGGTAATACTAGTTATAGGTTGTACTTAGCGACATGCTAGTCTTGTTAAATCATTGGGATTAAAATATCCCAATCATCATTTTCTTAAACATAAAATGTTTTGGGGTAGTCATTGGTGGTCCATTGACTAAAAGATTGTGAAAATAAATTGGTTTCCCTCCTCAAAACCCTAATGCTAGCTTTGTCTGGGCGGATGGTGAGGTGGTGGGTGCTCAGGGAGCACATGGTTGGTTGGCTTGTGGATTGAACCGCCCAGATAACCCTAAGGACTTAATCTTGTCACGACCTCTGTGTTAAACAAGTACAACCACAAGTCTCGCAAAGTGCAACTTGGCTTAGTAAAGTTATTAAACCTTGGATGTCATCTCCTTTGGAGGAACGAAGAACGTACAAGTCTTGGAGATACTCCGGCTTGGAAGGACACCAAAAGGTGAAGTTACAACAAGCGCTAGACGTTGTGGTTTGGGGCCAGTGCGCTAGTCGTTGTGGTGAACATCCCGCACAACATATGGGCGAACCCGTATGGGTGGATTGACGGAAAGGGCGAGATAGCTAGAAAGGTTCTTGTGGCGGTCGCCCAACTACATGACTACTAATCATGTGGGTAACGGTAGACTATCTCTTGTGGGTAAAGTGTGCAACCTCTGCGAGTCTAAAAGCTGTTTAAACAGTAGTGCCCCTCTCGGTCAAAGGCGGACATGGGAATCATAACTTGAGTTAGTTCTATTTCAAAACAACTTTGTGGGTGGTATGGAAAATGGTGGAAGGGCTCACCTAGCCTGTTTTGGATTTTGCCCGAGTCGTCGAGCTCGATGGTTGTGGTTATTGGAGGCGCTCCAATTAAAAGGATGCATTAGTAGAGTTTCCATGGGATGGATTCTCTACTAAAATAATTATTGCACATGCTCTCTTTATCAAAATGCAAATTGTTAAAAATGCTAAGTGATAGGGCTTTGTAATTATGATATTTGAAAAGTTGCTTTACAAATAAAAGAACCCGAGCCATCCTTGTTAAGGCTTGCATGTATAAAATTGCATTGTGTGTTGGCTCATGAGCACGGTAGTAGTGCTCATTCTCACTTCTCCCCCAACCCTTGAGATAATGAAGGCGATGGAGACTACGCCTTCTCTGACGCCCGGAAGATGATGGACAAGGCTATGACGAAGAGTAGCATAGTCAGAGTTTAGGTCTCGCCACCAAAGTAGACTTCGTTGGTATTCGCGTACAAGCGATATTATCCAACCCATGGTTAATATCCGTCGTACACGGGTTACCCCAGTCGCTTGCTGTGTGAGATGAGCCCTACCGCGCCTTTTGCTTCCGCTATAGTTCACGTTACTCTTTTGTGATGTAATCCATTTGGCCTGCTTTCGGCCCTTTTGTAAACTTCGACCCGCGTGGTCTATGTTACTCAATTGGTTGTAATATTTAATATTTCAGTTCACGCTTGTATGAGTGATTGAGCAATGTGTACTGTGAAGTGCTAGCTACTGATCCAGGGAATAGCACGGAGATTTCACAGAGGATTTGGATTCACGAAATCCGGGTCCCATGTAGCCGGTATCGAGCATCTGTTGTAGGACCCTAGTTAGATTGGTCGATTGCCTTAAGGACTTGGATCTTATTTTAAAATCTAAGAAAATTTTTATCAAAACATAGAGTATTTATTGCTTCTACTCATCATTCCTAGTTCCTTACTCATCTCTATTCTCATTAAGTGTTACTAACCCCTTCTCTTGTTTCAAAATTTGTAGATGGCTTCCTCTCCATTGCCCCATGGGACCATAGCTCGATGGAGAGCATGGCGGCGATTCGCCGAGCTCCTTCGCCAACTAATGGTGGAACTTGGTTTCATCCACCCTCCGATCTCTGAGGTCAAGGGCGAGGTCATAGCTCACGAGTCCCGGGAGATGGAGGTCTTCCTCTATCCTAGGATGGCGAGTTCGTAGCTCACACCTTCGGTGCCGAGGCCCTCGTCGCAAAGACATCCCGACGCCATCCAGGATGCAGCCCGTGTAGCCATCACCGCCTATGTTGGATACGAGGACCTCCTCGCGGATCACCATTCTCCTTCTTCCGTACCTCCCGACGAGACGGCGCTTCGAGTCCTTTGTCGCCATCGACAACGAGCCCGCCGACCCACGGTGCGGTGACCCGGCGATGGTTTACAACATCCACTCCTTGCCGACGAGTCCGCCACTCGGGCGCTTCTCGCCGTGGCAAGCTCACTCCGACACCCTCGCGCCAAGCCGGACCAAGTGATGAAGCCCTCTTTCTTTGCCAGATGGGAGAGAGACACCGTCACTACGGAGAGAGATGCGCGCTTTTCGCGGTAGCACGCCTCGCTGCCGCCTTACGGCGCCACGCCGGCTCGGCTCGGCTCTAGCCTCGGCTCGGCCCGGCTCGGCTCGGTCCTCCTCCGGCCTTCCCTTCGGCGGGGCCAAGAACCAACCTCTTCGCCCGAGGAGCCCGCACCAGATAATGCGCGTAAGAGCGTCTGACGCCCGATCCGCGCCGGACGACCTTCGGCGTTGAGCGTGGACGCACCTCACCGTTCTCCGCGACGTCGGCCGAGTCATTACGGCTCGTCGAGCTTGACGAGCCGCTCCGCTCCGAGTCCCGTTGGAGTAGTTAGGATGGTCTAGGTTAGCCAGTAGTGCTTGCTAGGCGATATTTTGGGTTGCAAGCACTTTTGTTTTTCTTTTGTAGACGAGATGCATGTATCTGTGTCATGACTTGGCTTAGCATATAAGCTTTGTTTGTTAGTCATGTAACACCTAACCCCCATAATATAATGCAGCCATTCTAGGCTTTGTATTGTACTTATTTGATCTTCTCGTTTGGTTTATGTTCTTACGTGTGTGCCTTAGAGGGCTAGTGAACCCTCATATACCCCTCCACTGGTTCTCTCTAGTTCTAAATCTCGGTTTTCCTCGGGATCTTGCCAAGAAGAGCCTCCGCCCCAGTGGAGCCTTTGCAATGGTCGAGGCCGTGGTCGTGGCCGTGGTAAGTGGACAAGGACAAGAGCTACCTCCCCACCACCACTCACCCGACCATGGCGCAAGTAATGTCTTTAACAGACTCAGATTCTCGGGCCTTGCTCAACAATCAAGATTCAGGGACCTGGCCGGCCGCACTCCAAACTCGTGACTTCCTAAGAACAAGACCTCTCACATTTGAAGCAGCT
Source organism: Phyllostachys edulis (assembly GCA_036346405.1). Lineage (NCBI taxonomy): Eukaryota > Viridiplantae > Streptophyta > Magnoliopsida > Poales > Poaceae > Phyllostachys > Phyllostachys edulis. Next base: position 7,506,017 of record CM070558.1, read on the forward strand.
AATGAACCTCTTGAAGCGAAGATTGGCTCGGGGACGAAAAGAAGCTTAGACTTGCCTCGTTGCTCCGTCACGGATAAGGTGGACTTTGCTACCCACCACCGAAGGTGCCGCCACAGCATGGTGGGAGAATTACCTTGCCGCTAGAAGTGATGAAGGACCGGAGATGAAGAAGAAGATCGAAAGAAGAACCGAGTAGTAGGATCCATTTATGGAGAACCGCAGACCTCCGCCGAAGCCGTGGAAGAAGAAGTTGTTGAAACACCTCTTGTTGAAAATGAACCACAGCATACAATTCCTTGGTCAATTCAAAACCGCCTTGAGAACCAATTTTGTACTGCGGTACCATGAGGCCAAGAAGAACGAGTTGAACTCTTAAACAAGGACATATGACATCCAACGAGTATGTCACTAAGTTTACCAAGCTTGCCCGCTCGCCCCAATGGCGTGGTGATGAGGAAGAAAAGATAGACCGCTTTGTGGAAGGTATGCGTAGTGACATGCGTGGAAAGCTTATCCTCCATGACTATGCCAACTTCCATCAGTTGATCAACAAGGCCCTACTGCTGGAAAATGAGAATAAGTTAGCAGAAACTAGCCGCAAGAGGAAGATGCCTTTCCAGAAATCACAAGGCAACTTTTCCTAAGTCAACCTTCGAGGCGGTTCTTCCTTTAGATCTTCGCGCCACCACACCTCGTAAAAGTTCATCTCCAAGGCCCCAAGGAAGTGGATTCGCACTCTCGCCCTCTTGGACACCACGCCACAACCAACCCAAAGACTAACCTCCTTTGTTTTGCTTGCGGAGAAAAAGGACACTTTGCTAATCGGTGCCCTCATCGCAAGACCCCGCCCCAAAGAACAACCCAGGGCAGCTGCAATTCAAGGTGGGACCTCGGCTCAAGTAAGAGCCACGGACTTCTCAAGCTTCAAGGTCTACCCCATCGCAAAGTCGTGGCCGTGTGAATCATGTCACGTGAGGAGGCACAAGATGCCGCAGAGTGCTAATGGAGTGCGTTCTCTGTTAATTCATACACTTTAAGTTTTGTTTGATTCGGAGCTTAGCCCTCTTTTGTTTCAAGGAAGTTTGTTGAAAGGCTTAAGTTGCCGACCTATAAGTTAAAGAAACCCGTGGTACTTAGTTCACGGGGACCCCTATATGCTACCTCGCTTAGTCCCGAGTAGAGATTGCTTTGGAAGACTCGGATTCTTAGCCTCCTTCTTGTGCTAGAATCTCAAACGTTGGATATCATCCTAGGGATGGATTGGTTGGCGGCATATCATGGACTAATAGATTGCGCCAGCAGAAAGTGGTACTTGCCAAAGACCACGAAACCACAATAAGGATTAGTGTGGATCGTTCCTCTCCTTTGGTTCGAACAATCCACCATCTTGGAGAGATGTCCCTAGAGACGACGCCTGTAGTCCAAGCTTACCCCGAGGTTTTCCCAGAAGAATTGCCAGGCATGCCCCCTGACCGAGATATCGAGTTCGTGATCAACTTGAAGCCAGGGACGGCCCCAATTGCCAAGAGACCGTACAGGATGGCCGCCGACGAACTTGAAGAGTTGAAGACACAACTTGAAGATTTACAAGAAAAAGGATTCATTAGACCTAGTTCTTCTCCCAGGGTTCGCCATTCTCTTTGTGAAGAAGAAAGATGGTTCCGCCAGTTGTGTGTGGATTCTGAGCCCTCAACGAAGTGACCATCAAGAACAAGTATCCCTTGCCCCGCATTGATGACCTGTTCGATCAGTTGACAGGAGCTTCAGTTTTCTCCAAGATAGACCTACGGTCAGGATACCACCAGCTCAAGATCAGGAGTGAGGACATTCCCAAGACAGCCTTTACCACTCGGTATGGCTTGTTTGAGTTCACAGTCATGTCGTTTGGCTTAACCAATGCACCAGCCTACTTCATGAATCTGATGAACAAGGTATTTATGGAAAACACGGACAAGTTTGTTATCGTGTTCATAGACGACATCTTGATATATTCCAAGACCAAGAAAGAACATCTTTGAACACCTACAATTGGTCTGGAAAAGCTTAAAGAGCATGAGCTCTATGCCAAGTCTGATAAATGTGAATTTTGGCTTGAAATCAGTTTCCTCGGACATATTGTATCCGCAGGAGGAATAGCGATTGATCAGGCCAAGGTAGAAGCCGTGATGGATTGGAAGCAAACCACATCGATATGAAGTTAAGTAGTTTTCTCGGTCTAGCGGGATACTATAGGCGCTTCATAGAAGGATTCTCAAAGCTCTCTAAACCAATGACCCATTTGCTTAAAAAGGAAAAAAGTATGAATGGACCGAGGCTTGTGAGAAAAGTTTCGAGAATTGAAGAAGAAATTAACCTCACACAGTTTTGACCTGCCAGATATTCATCAAGACTTTGAAGTCTATTGCGATGCATCACGCCAAGGTTTAGGGTGTGTGCTTATGCAAGGAGGAAAAGTTGTAGCTTATGCATCCGGACAACCGCCCTCATGAAGACAACTATCCAACTCATGACACAGGTTAGCGGCGATAGTGCACGCCCTCAAGATTTGGCGGCACTATTTGATTGAAATCATTGTAATATCTACACGGACCACAAGAGTCTCAAGTACATCTTTACCCAATCTGATCTCAACCTTGGCAAAGAAGATGGTTAGAGTTAATAAAGGATTACCATTTGGATGTCCATTATCATCCGGAAAGGCTAATGTAGTCGCCGATGCATTAAGCCGCAAGTCATCTTTACAATAATGTTATGATTCAAGAACACCAACTTTGAGCTCTATAAGGAATTGAAGCCCTCAACCTTTGTTTGATAGAGCAAGGTAACCCGACGCCATGGAAGCACATCCAACTTTAGAAGAGCAAATCAAGGCCGTTCAAAAAGAACATCACAGGTCCAAAGATTCAAGCGTCTCATGGCTAAAGGAAAAGCCCCAAGATGATCGAAGACCAAAGAAGGAATTCTATGGTATGGGACATGTCTCTTTGTTCCTCACCAAAAGGAACTCAAGGATTTAATTCGAAGAAAGCCCACATTTCGAAATATACCCTACATCCAGCGGTACCAAGATGTATCAAGACATGAAGATTTTGTCTTGGTGGCCACGCATGAAAAGAGACATCGCCGAGTATGTAGCTTGTTGTGATGTATGTCAACGAATCAAAGCCGAACATCGAAGCGGCGGGATTGCTTCAACCTACGCAAATTCCCGAAAGGAAATGGGAAGAAATTGAATGGATTTCATTATCGGTCTACCCTAACCAAGTCCGGATGTGACTCGATTATGGGTTATAGTTGATAGACTCGACCAAAGTAGCCCATTTCATCGATAAAGACAACCTACAAGGGAGACAAGTTAGCCGAGCTATACATGGCTCGTAGTGTGTGTTTACATGGAGTACCCAAGAGGATAGTCTCGATCGAGGATCTCAATTCACATCGCATTTACGGGCTAGTTTGCATGATGCCCTTGGAACACACCTTGATTTCAAAGACAACATATCATCCATGAACCGATGGTCGAGCGAAAGGACAAACCAGATTTTGGAAGACATGCTTGAGCTTGTGCTTTGGAATTCTGATGGTATCGAGAAATGTCTGCCAGTATGCCGAGTTTGCCTACAATAACAGATTATCGATCAAGTCTAAAATGTCCCCATTTGAAGCACTTTATGGTAGAAAATGCGAACCCTCTGCATTGGTCGAGAATCGGTGAAGGATATATATTTGGACCGATACCCTCAAGCAAGTCAAGAGAAGTTCGACTAATCGAGATCGCCTTCAAAATTTGCTCAATCAAGACAAAAGAGTTATGCTTGACAACCGTCGAAGAAATTGACTTTTGAAGTTGGAGACGCCAGATACCTCAAGGTATCCCACTTCGTGGAACTTCGAAGATTTAAAGTAAAGGGCAAGCTCGCCCAAGATATATAGGACCGTTTCGATTACCGCTAAGCGTGGGGAAGTGGCCTATCGCCTAGAAACTACGGAACATCTGCCGAGGTTCACAACGTGTTTCACGTCTCCCACCAAGAAGTGTCTCGAGTACCAAGAGCAGAGCGCCTGCTGAAGCCATCGCCTTGACAAGATCGACTTATCCAGAGCATCCGATCAAGATCCTCGGCGTCATCGAGAAGCGAACAAGACGCCAAGTCTTCCGCCTTTGCAAGGTCGATGGAGTCACCACTCGGCCAAGCCACACGGGAGCGCTAAGATCAAGCAAGCAAGACTACCTTCTGTTCTCGAGAAGCGATCCGAATCTCGGGGTCGAGATTCCGTTTAAAGTGGGTAGGATTTGTAACGAACGCTTTAGGACTCACCTCGAGCCCCCCGCCTTTCTCCCTCCTTCTTCCCCGCGGCGCTTTGCCTCCGCTGCCCAACCCGTCCTCTCCTCGGCGTCGCTCGGTGGTCGTCGCTGCAGCAGCAGAAGAGCGCCGCAGCTACCAACTCCCGGCGCTGGTCTTGTCGCGCTCTGTCTGCCGCCACGCGCGCCTACAAGACGCCGTCATACAAGTCGCCGCTCAAGACATACGTCGCCATGCGCAACCGCTCTCCGGACCGGCCCCCTCCTCCTCCTCGCGCCATGGCTCCTATAAAGCTCCTCCTCCTCGCTTGAGCTCCACGCCGCCGAGCTCGGAAGTTTCGCAGCAGAGCCATAGCGCGCCTCTCCTCGGCCGCGCTTCGCCTCCTGCCTCGCCGAGCGCACCACCTGCCACCCCACCACGCGTCAGGCATCCTCGCGACACCGGGATCCCAACCCCACCTCCTTCGTCCCGTCGCCGAGGTGAGCCCCGCGCCTCCTCTTCCTCACTTGCGTGTCCGTGTCCTGCTCGCCTCGCCAAGCCCACCGCCCAGCCAGGCCTCCCGCCTGCACTGCGGTCTTGTAGCGCCTGCCTCGACGCTGGCCTCAGCTGCCCCGTCCGCTTCGTCTTGCCTTGCCACCGCCATCCATCAAAACCTGAGCGCCTCGCTTCCCTCCAGCCGCCTCCTTGTGTCGCCACCTCCGGGCGACCACACTTCTGCCGCAGCCGCCTGCCACCTGCCCGTCGGCCATGCCTCACTTGTCCTGCCAAGCCGCCTCCTGCCTCCTGTTCTTCTCTGAAGCCAAGGGAATAGCAAGCGATGGATTGGGTAAAGACCAAATTGGGGATTAAATGGGAATTGGTTGTGATTTGGGGATTTAATTTGATCTGGCCCCACCTGTCATTTGGACTTAGCCCTCCTCTCCCTTCCTTGTGGGCCCACAAGACCACTATTCCGTGGACCAACCGCCCTACAAGCATAAGCCTGGTCCAATCGTGACCGTTGTAGACCACGCTTTATTTCCTCTCTTTTAATTCCTTTAATCTTTGATAATTCATATCTTGTCCATTTTAACTCCAAAAATTATGAAATAAATTTCTAAAAATTTGTTAAATCAAGATCTTGCTAATGGCATAGGACTTGATTAATTTGTAGTTTATTTATTGTTCCTTATTTATTTATTTGCTCTCTTTGCCGTTGTGTCTTTTTCCCAGATTCTCATGTGATTAGGATTTGAAGACGCCGGCGACCCGCAAGCTGATCAAGACCAAGATCCCCTAGCCTTTAACCAAGGCGAGTCAATACTTTGATCATTTTGCCCCTACATTTTATGCAAATTATGTTCTTTTAAATTAGCAAAATGCATGCTTTAATTCTTAATCAAATGTATGTTAAAGCTTAAGGTAGTTAAATGCCCACTTGATGTTTAAATAATTATTATGCCATCCTTGATAACTTGAATCCATTATTCATTGTCACCCTAGTATCTATATGGTAATACTAGTTATAGGTTGTACTTAAGCGACATGCTAGTCTTGCTTAAGTACTGGGATATTAAAATATCCCAATCATCATTTTCTTAAACATAAAATGTTTTGGGGTAGTCATTGGTGGTCCATTGACTAAAAGATTGTGAAAATAAATTGGTTTCCCTCCTCAAAACCCTAATGCTAGCTTTGTGCAGGCGGATGGTGAGGTGGTGGGTGCTCGAGGAGCACATGGTTGGTTGGCTTGTGGATTGAACCGCCAGATAACCCTAAGGACTTAATCTTGTCACGACCTCCTGTGTTAAACAAGTACAACCACAAGTCTCGCAAAGTGCAACTTGGCTTAGTAAAGTTATTAAACCTTGGATGTCATCTCCTTTGGGGAACGAAGAGCGTTACAAGTCGAGATACTCCGGCTTGGAAGGACACCAAAAGGTGAAGTTACAACAGGCGCTAGACGTTGTGGCGGGGCCACCAAGGCTAGTCGTTGTGGTGAACATCCCGCACAACATATGGGCGTAACCCGTATGGGTGGATTGACGGAAAGGGCGAGATAGCTAGAAAGGTTCTTGTGGCGCCGCCCAACTACATGACTACGAATCATGTGGGTAACGGTAGACTATCTCTTGTGGGTAAAGTGTGCAACCTCTGCGAGTCTAAAACTGTTTAAGCAGTAGTGCGTTTACGGTCAAAAGCGACATGGGAATCATAACTTGAGTTAGTTCTATTTCAAAACAACTTTGTGGGTGGTATGGAAAATGGTGGAAGGGCTCACCTAGCCTGCTTTTTGGATTTTGCCCGAGTCGCCGAGCTCGATGGTTGTGGTTATTGGAGCCGCTCCAATTAAAAGGATGCATTGGTAGAGTTTCCGGGATGGATTCTCTACTAAAATAATTATTACACATGCTCTCTTTATCAAAATGCAAATTGTTAAAAATGCTAAGTGATAGGGCTTTGTAATTATGATATTTGAAAAGTTGCTTTCGCAAATAAAAGAACCCGAGCCATCCTTGTTAAGCCGCATGTATAAAATTGCATTGTGTGTTGGCTCATGAGCACCGGTAGTAGTGCTCATTCTCGCTTCTCCCCAACCCTTGAGATAATGAAGACGATGGAGACTCGCCTTCTCGACGGCCCGTAAGATGATGGACAAGGCTATGACAAAGAGTAGCATAGTGCGTAGTTTAGGTCTCGCCTAGTCTAAGTAGACTTCGTTGGTATTCGCGTACAACCGATATTATCCAACCCATGGTTAATATCCGTCAGACACGGTTACCCCGCCGCTTGTTCGTGTGAGATGAGCCCTACCTCGCCTTTTTGCTTCCGCTATAGTTCACGTTACTCTTTTGTGATGTAATCCATTTGGCCTGCTCGGCCCTTTTGTAAAACTTCGACCCGGCGTGGTCTATGTTACTCAATTGGTTGTAATATTTAATATTTCAGTTCACGCTTGTATGAGTGATTCACAATGTGTCTTGTGAAGTGCTAGCTCTTGATCCAGGAATAGCACGGAGATTTCACAGAGGATTTGGATTCACGAAATCCGTGTCCAACACTTGCCTTGCAGACCTTAAGCCTAGTGGCAAATATGTCATGGAGGATCTGCATAAGGTGGGTGCTTAAGGTGGATCATCTTTGCGTTTGAGTTGATTCCTTTTACTTGTGCTGATTGATGCTTGGTTGATGCGCATGTTTGATGGTGGGGTACGTGGGTTGCCATTTGCTTATGCATGAGGGGAATGATGGCGGTGATGGTGGTGAGTCGGCTGTAGCTAACACTGAGGTGGTGGTGAACCCCGGTGCGAGAGCGTCTCACCTTTGGTCTTTCGTCTCACGGTTGAGGCAAGTACTTTGATGTTCTTAGAATTAGAAAATGTTGAATGCCTGATGTTGGTATTGTGTTTCTAATATCCATGTTAATATTTAATGTACATGTTCCTTCCATATGTGTTATCTCCATGATTAGAGAGCATATCTTTCCAATATTCATATTTCATTCCATGCATCCATTATTCATGTTTCATCCACGAGTGGATTAAAAGACCCATCAATTCCAAGATGGCACGTAAGACCCACCATTCCAATGTGGGCGATTTGGGACACCAGATGAAACGTTCTTCATACGGGACTTGGATCGCTGCATTTTGTTAAATGCGGCTTAGTGAACACCGACGGGTGTGTCACCACTATACCGTATATGCATGTGTGTAGTCCCTTCATTTCATCCAATTCATTCATTCCATTCATTCAAACATTCGTTCTGTAATTTATTCATATTCTTCAATGAAGTTGTCATGATCATGGTTGTTGTATGTACCATTTATTTAATGTACTTGCTGAGTCTCGGACTCACTCTTGCGTTGTTGTTTATGTTAGGTGATCATTGAGGTTGGCGCTATTGGGAGGGAGTAGACCTGCACTATTCGTTCACTTCACCATACTCCAAATTCAAAAAAAATAGGACTTGATTATATCGTTCATTCGTTAATTGATGAATTGTAATAAATACAGTTGGCTGTGGTTGATAACCTCTTCCACGTTATGATTGATTAAGTACTGCGTGTGATCTTCGATCATCTTTTTGTTATAATCGCTTGAATTCAGACTATATTCCTGTTATAGTTCTATTAATTATTGATTCCTTATTGTCTTGATATATGTGACGTTGGGACCTCCGGTGTAGTTAACTATACAGAGGAGGTTCTACCGAAATTTAGAATTTTGTTTTACGTTTCGATTTTGTTATCATGTTAGATTATTTTAGGTGACATCTTGGCTTCCGAATAGCCAGGGTGTTACATGTATACACACACACACACACACACACACACAAGCCGGTGGTTAGCAAGGCGCCCATTGTTCACGATGTTCAAAAATTCTCTACGCCCGTCGAAATTAGGGTTCATTATTCAACCATGGATCACACGGTGGAGAAGAGGGCTCAATGAAAATGCGAGAAAGGAGCAACCAAAAAAAAGGGTGACAAGTCAAGTCTCGGCGAGAATATTTTTCATGGAGGAAATTCAAGGGATGCTCCTCTCACCTTTTTCAGGAGAATCTTTAGGTTGTTGCACGGTTGCCACTGCGATTGATACCTTGCCCAGTAATTTTTTTTCCTGGGAGTGATATATACCTCGTCCAATACTTAGCGTGCGTGTGGTTTCCCTGGGAGATCAAATTGATTGGCTCGCTAGTTAATTTACACCCGCTAAAATAGAAAGAAAATATTTTGCACTTAAATCGAACATATATAGTTTTAACCTTCAAGTTTATATTGAACCGGGTGGTTAGGATGACGCCCCATTGGTCACGGTGTTGGAAAATTCTACACCGTCGAAATCCGGGTTCATGATTGAACCATTGATCGCCTGTTGTGGAGAAGAGGGCTCAATGAAAATGCGAGAAAGGAGCAGCCAAGAAAAGGGTGACAAGTCAAGTCTCGAAAGCGCGATAATATTTTTTTCATGGAGGAAATTCAAGGGATGCTCCTCTCACGTTTTTCATGAGAATCTTTATGCTGTTGTTCGGTTGCCACCACGATTGATACCTCGCCCAACAATTGTTTCTTTCTTGAGAGTGATATATACCTCGTCCCAATACTTAGCGTCGTGTGGTTTCCTGGGAGATCGAGTTGATTGGCTAGCTAGTTAATTTACACCGCTAAAATGGAAAGAAAATATTTTGCACTTAAATCTAACGTATATAGTTTTAACCTTCAAGTTTATATTGATGCCGGAGGTTGACGCCCCATTGTTCATGGTGTTGGAAAATTCTACACCGTTGAAATCAGGGTTCATTATTCAGCCATGGGTCACACGGTGGAGAAGAGGGCTCAATGAAAATGCCAAAAAGGAGTAGCCAAGAAAAAGGGTGACAAGCCATGTCTTGAGCACGATAACCTTTTTTCATGGAGGAAATTCAAGGGATGCTCCTCTCACATTCTTCATGAGAATCTTTAGGTTGTTGTTCGGTTGCCACCACGATTGATACCTCGCCCAATAATTGTTTCTTTCTGAGGGTGATATATACAATGTCCAATACTTTGCGTCCGTGTGGTTTCCCTGGGAGATCGAGTTGATTGCCTAGCTAGGTAATTTACACCCGCTAAAACAGAAAGAAAATATTTTTGCACTTAAATCGAACATATATAGTTTTAACCTTCAAGTTTATATTCAATTTATGCTGGGAGAGAGAATTTAAAAAAAGGGAGAGAAATCCCAGATGAACTATAGGTTAGATTAAAATAGAAAGAGAAAAGGACAAAAAGTTCCTATTTACAACAATCTTTCCTTTTATTGTCTCCAAACTCTTATTTGAGTTTGATCTCCAAATTTAAAAGTTGATGCAATGTTCAATAGACTATCTCCTCAGAAATTTTAGGAGAATTTTCATTTTTGTTGAGTGTTGTATACAGTCCGATTATTCTCTCGTGAGTAGCACACTTTTCTTTCTCGATTCTTCTCTTGTGAGTAGCATGTTCTTTCCTTTTCGAGTTTATATATATATATATATATATATATATATATATATATACCTATATATGTATATATATGTAGATATGTATGTATGCCCTTTGCTCATAGTGTTGGAAAATTCTATGCCGTTGAAATTAAGGTTCATTATTTAGCCGTCGAAATCAAGGTTCATTATTCAACCATGGATCGCATAGTGGAGAAGAGGGCTCAATCAAAATGCCAGAAAGAAGTAGCCAAGAAAAAGGGTGACAAGTCAAGTCTCGAGTGCGAGAATCTTTTTTTCATGGAGGAGATTCAAGGGGTGCTCCTCTGTGAGAGCCGTCGGGCGATTTAATTTGTAATGCTTAACCTTTCCGTTGGTCCTAGCATCACAAATGAAATTTCCATGCTCTCGGTATATATGTACTTCCATGAACTGTAGTACACATACACCTCACAAAAATTAAGTAGCAACTTCCATACACAAGTTATTACATTACCGAAGTCTTCATATTTTACAACATAGTTAGCATACATAAAGGTTCCATACAAAAGAGTTAAGTCTGTAGCAAAAACACCTGCCATAATATGGCTGAAAACAAGAGCCAACCGGCTACCCTTACCCACAAGGCAACCGACCGAAAACGCCCAAGCTAGTCGTCGAAGTCGAAAGCGAAGTCGGTCTCACACTCGTTAACCCCTTGGGGGTCAACCTCCTTTGCAGCAAATATACAATGCAATTGAGTAAAACATTGTACTCGCAAGACTTACGATTAACAAACCTATACATAGCTACATGTAGGCTTGATTCAATGGAGATGGTTATAGAGTTCATTTTCAGCGTAAAGTAGCATTTTATTTGCAATAGTATAATAGATTGAAGGTAATTTATCAAAATAGTTTTTAATTGATAAAATACCAGTGAGAGAACAATTATAAACATAATTAACATTCTAGAGGTGACTAACCCTAGCCACCACATCAATAGCATGAATTACCCATTCGTACCACCCGATCTAAAGTTTTATCAAAATGTTATAGTCCAACTCTCGAAAGACCTTCCCAAGCATGTCCGTAACCAATGACTTGGCTATTCAAATAGATTTAACCCTACAGAGGTGTACAACTTTACCCACATGTCAGACCGCTCCTTTTGCCACGTGCTGAAGCACACTTTCGAAGGTATGCTGGCAGAGCTAAGTCCTACGAGACGTTTTCCAATGGAATGGGTTAATTAAGAGTTGCATGTATGGGGGTTAATCCTCTGTGAACCCAGGGACCCATACGTTATGTCGGAGACATCGATCAGCTATAGCCACTGCCGATGCTCCCCCGGGCGTGAGAACCTAAATCCAGAACCCACCTCGCACATGACCAACAACAACTAAACAACAAAACATTTTTCTCCTACCTCTACCACCGGCGACTCACTAATTAACACATCCCAAAGTACTGGGTCAAGAGGGATTCCCAATACCCTCATGTGGATGCACGCAATAATGCTTGGTTTAGTGTAACAAGATGTTCGGTCCTTGTTGACTCAGGCATACAACCACACACCTGATAATCACACCAACATCCATATGCCCGAGTCCAAAACTTTTTTGTTTTCATTTTTAGTTTTTCCAAATATAATACATACATGAGTACCCTGACTCAAATATTTAAAGTGATGTTGTAATGACCATCGCCGAAGCGATGATCCCCAGACTACCGTTCTAAGCATGGCTAAGCGACAACAACTCGCATACTACATATAAAGTGACTAGAGCCCATCCAGCGAGCTCTAAATCACAACGGATCTAAACCTAGGCTCAGTAGTAAAGGATGGATGTTTACCCACAGTTCATTTAACTAATCAGGTAAACTATCACGAACTGAGAAATAACTTGTCAACATAGCATACATACATACAGTTGGAATTAAAATATTAACATGCGCAAATAATGGGATCAACGTGCATCAAAGGAGAACTACTTGCTTTGCTGGAGATAATCCACTTACTGCTAAGGATCACTCTCGTGTTCAATCGAATTGTCGTAACCTATCGAACGCACCAGAATAACCAATAAGAACAAATAACATCGAATAAACCAAAAATTCAAATTCATCCAACATGCATCAAACTCACACAGCAGGTTGAGTATGATTTTACAAGAATTTAGAAACAAAAATTATTTTATTTGGAGTTAAGAATAATTTTCTAGGAATTTTCCAAGTTTAAAAGTATTTTTAGTGTAACAAATAATCCTAATTGGAACTTAATTCTAACACCAACATTTTTGTGGTAGTGACATGTTTAAAACCTATTCCATGTTAAAGTACAAAAAGAATGGAAACCAACAAAATTGGTTTCATTCAATTTGGAGTTAAAATGAAATAGTTATGAGTTTTTGAAGTTATTTGAATTCTTAGTGTAAAAGTAATTTGTTTCGGAAATTCGAGAAGAATTAAATACTTTTTACACTCGCAGTCAGCTAGCGACAGCGTATGACAAGTGGGGCCAAGATCAAGGTTTTGACCTGGTCAACTTTGACGGGTCTCGGCCGAAGGTGACTCCGATGGCATATTCAGGGAATACGTCTTCGCAGCATTTAAAGTGTAAACTTAATCTGAACATAAGAGAAATACGTTTTCCTTTCGGGCAAACGTACTTAACAACTTTACACAACCACTTAATCGGCTCTAAGGCCAACATGTCAATGGCTCAGAGGATTTAAACGGTTAGATTTAAACTTCTAAACGTGCTTAAAAATCGGCGGGGTCCACAAGTCATAATCACATCACAAAACTCATTTAAAAGCTAATGATGGAGTTTACCCTAATGCTACCGGCAGCTCATCAGAAGTCCCATGGATGAGCGCAGCGGCGAGGTAGGGATCTGCCGAACGGCTAAAGCTTCGGGCTTGGGATGACACCAATGGGTGCGCACGGTCCTTGTGAACTTGTTGATGACAATACAGAAGTCTAGGACTGCTGGCGGCGTGCTCGCGACGGCCGGAGGTGGAACCAATGGGACTACTCTAGTGGAGGAGACGCCTCAGTGGTCGAGGAGCCTCGAGAGTGAGTGCACTGAGATCGCCTCGTTTCCAGGATCACGAAGCTCCCGATGATGACGCCGAAGGATGTTGGGAATGGCTGGAACGCGGACGACGGTGTTTCACCGATGCTGGAGAAGACGAAGTCGTACTCCCTCAGCGTTGCTCCAAACTCAAATTAAACACACAAGACTACTCAGTGGAATAATGCGATCACGATGGACAAGGTTGCATTGAGAGGGGCACACCCGAACGCCCGCGAGCTTACAGAATCTTGGCTGCCGGAGGTGAAGACGAAGAAGTCGATGCCGATGATTCAAAGGATGGCAAGGTCTCGGACTAGGCAAAACAAGCACGGCGTTGAACGATCAACTTGGTGGCGAGGTCGCGAGCTCAAGGGTGGCACCAACACGGCGATACTGCCTTTTCATCCAACCTCGACCGAAACGAAGAAAAGGGCGGAGAAGACACGAAAGTGGGAGAGAGTAGAAATGGATGGGCATGGGAGGTAGGTGTAGTCTCGACGATGCTTCACAGACGGACATGATTGCATTGAGGTGGTGAGCGTGGGGGTGTCGTGGCCTGCATGGACGAACACCCATGTCGCTCGGCTGAATGGCGAAGAAGACGATGGCGAGCCTGATAGTTGGGGCTCGCTCGTCAGCAGAGGAGAGAAACGGCGCATGGACTTTGTTGAGACGGAGTCGGACTCGGGTCTAGCTAAGTGATGCGGTTGAGTCAAGACAGGTTAGGTGGTCCAGTCGGGTTCAAGTCAAGTCGGACTGGTCCAAACGGCTAGGGTTTTGAATTGGATTTAGAGTTGACTGAAATAAAGCTAGTTTGACTAAGTCGTTTGAAATAGAAATAAAATTCTAAAAATTCTGGACATTTTTGTGGATGCTCTGAGACCCAACTAGAACTTAGGAAAATTTATTTTAGACACTGTTCAAACTCCAGTTATCTGAATTAAATCCTTTTTCAAATCTACCATAGAGATTTGAATTGAATTTTGTGAAGTCAAACTAACTTCTAAAAATTTGGGAAAAATTATATTAAATTAAGATAAATAATCTAGTATTTTACAAAGTCATTTTTAGAAAATTTTATACAACCATTTTTCTGAAATCAAAACGAAACTTGAATTCAAGTTAAAATTTTGAAATTTCAAGCAACTTTTAGAAAACCAAGCGCAAACTTATGAGTTTTATCAAAAGTTTTTGAAAATCCTGTACCTTTATACATTTTAAATACAAACCATAGTTTAGGATGTTACATCCTCTCACTTTTTTCATTAGAATCTTTAGGTTGTTTGGGTTGCCATCTGCGATTGATACCTCACCCAATATTTTTTTCTTGGGAGTGATATATACCTCATCCAATACTTAGCATGCGTGTGGTTTCTCCGGGAGATCGAGTTGATTGGCTAGCTAGTTGATTTACACCCGCTAAAATAGAAAGAAAATATTTTGCGCTTAAATCGAACGTATATAGTTTTAACCTTCAAGTTTATATTGAAGTCAGTGGTTAGGAAGCCACCCCATTGTTCACGGTGTTGGAAATTATACGCCGTCGAAATCAGGGATCATTATTCAACCATGGATTGCACGGTGGAGAAGAGGGCTCAATGAAAATGCCAAAAAGGAGCAGCCAAGAAAAAGGGTGACAAGTCAAGTCTCGAGCGCGATAATAGCTTTTTTCATGGAGGAAATTCAAGGGATGCTCCTCTCAAATTTTTCATGAGAATCTTTAGGTTGCTGTCCGGTTGCCACCACGATTGATACCTTGCCGAATAATTGTTTCTTTCTTGAGGGTGGTATATACAATGTCCAATACATAGCATCCGTGTGGTTTCCCTGGGAGATCGAGTTGATTGGCTAGCTAGTTAATTTACACCTGCTAAAATAGAAAGAAAATATTTTGCACTTAAATCGAATGTATATAGTTTAAACCTTCAAGTTTATATTCAATTTATGTTGGGAGAGGGAATTAAACAAAAGGGAGAGAAATCCCTGATGAACTATTGGTTAGATTAAAATAGAAAGAGAAAAGGACAAAAGTTCCAATTTACAACAAACTTTTCCTTTTCTTGTCTCCAAACTCTCTTATTTGAGTTTGATCTCTGAATTTAAAAAGTTGATGCAATGCTCAATAGACGATCTCCTCGAAATTTTAGGAGAATTTTCATTTTTGTTGAGTGTTGTATATAGTCCGCATTAATCGTTCTTTCCTTTCGAGTAGAAGCAAGTTCTTAGGAAGATGCCCCTCTGCTCACGGTGTTGGAAAAATTTACGCCGTCAAAATCAAGGTTCATTATTGAACCATGGATCGTACGATGGAGAATAGGGCTCAATCAAAATGCAGAAAGGAGCAGCCAAGAAAAAGGGTGACAAGTCAAGTCTTGAGCGCGAGAATCTTTTTTCATGGAGGAGATTCGAGGGATGCTCCTCTCACTTTTTTCATTAGAATCTTTAGGTTGTTGACCGGTTGCCACCGCGATTGATACTTCGCATAATAATTTTTTTTCTTGGGAGTGATATATACCTCGTCCAATACTTAGCATGCATGTGGTTTCTTTGGGAGATCGAGTTGATTGGCTAGCTAGTTAAGTTACACCCGCTAAAATAGAAAGAAAATATTTTGCACTTAAATCATGCCGGGAACCTGGCATTGTGTATACTCCGTGTTGAAAAATTATGCTTTCGGGTACGATTATTTGACTCGGAATATATACAATACCAGGGGTCCTCACACTTTTCCTTTTCTTGTCTCCAAACTCTGATTTGAGTTTGATCTCCGAATTTAAAAAGGTGATGCAATGCTCAATAGACGACCTTCTCAGAAATTTTAGGGAGAATTTTCATTTTTGTTGAGTGTTGTATACAGTCCGATTATTCTCTGGTGAGTTGCACACTTTTCTTTCCGATTCTTCTCTTGTGAGAACACTGTTCTTTCTCTTGGAAAATTCTACGCTGTCAAAATCACGGTTCATTATTCAACTATGGATCACACAGTGGAAAAGAGGGCTCAATGAAAATGCTAGAAAGGAGTTGCCAAGAAAAAGGGTGACAAGTCATTTCTTGAGCGCGAGAATCTTTTTTCATAGATGAAATTCAAGGGATGCTCCTCTCACTTTTTTCGTGAAAATCTTTAGGTTGCTGCCCGGTTGCCACCGTGATTGATACCTCGCCCAATAACTTTTTTTCTTGGGAGTGATATATACCCCGTCCAATACTTAGCGTGCATGTGGTTTCCCTAGGAGATCGAGTTGATTGGCTAGCTAGTTAATTTACACCCGCTAAAATGGAAAGAAAATATTTTGCACTTCAATGGAACGTATACAGTTTTAACCTTCAAGTTTATATTCATTTTATGTTGGGAAAGGGAGTTAAAAAAAGGGAGAGAAATCCCTGATGAACTATAGGTTAGATTAAAATAGAAAGAGAGAAAGACAAAAAGTTCTAATTTACAGCAAACTTTTCCTTTTCATGTCTCCAAACTCAGATTTGAGTTTGATCTTCGAATTTTAAAAGTTGATGCAATGCTCAATAGTCTATCTCCTCAAAAAATTTAGGGAGAAATTTCATTTTAGTTGAGTGTTGTATACAGTCCGATTATTCTCTGGTGAGTAGCACACTTTTCTTTCCGATTGTTCTCTTGTGAGTAGCACACTTTTCTTTCTAGCTAACATTATTTCCTTGGTACAATGCTTCACTTCTAAATCACTTTAAAAAGGAAGTAAAATTAACAATATGTACATCCTTGGGGCATCTGGTATATTTACGGTGTATATCAAATGTGTTTCACCATCATTGTTGCCATGCACACCTCAACATCATCTTCCATCTCTTCGAGAAGCCGATATTGAGCCATAGCTCATCAACATCGGCGATGGATATGAAGGCACTTTGGGGAAGAGCCGAATCGACCTTCGCTCGCATCAAGGCCAACATGTGAAAGCCGAATGCGGCGATAGCTCGGCGAGCACATCGCCATCCAGATCTCAGATATTACGCATCTTGGGCCTTGCGTTAGGAAGTGGGTGGGAGCACAACAATCCTAGCTTCAATGCAAGGCATGCCTCATCAATATCGTGGTTGCCTTGGAGCTTGATGTCAACCGTGCGAAGAAGTGATTCTCGTACTAATCTGAAGCACCCAATCGACCAACACGAGTGGTTGCCTTGTAGATCTTCCTTGATGTGCTTTTGCCCACAGGTAACCTCAAGAATGAAGATGCGAAGGCAAATACATCGGTAAGAGTGGTTGCCTTACCTCTCGTGTCTGAGCTCTGGAGCCGATAGCCTAATGTGCCAACGACATGTGTGGTCTGTGGATGTGGGTCGATGCCATGGTCATACATCCTTGCGAGGCCGAAATCTCCTAGCCTTCCACTCATGTCTCTGTCAAGAAGCACATTGTTTGCCTTGACATCCCTATGGATGACAACTTTATCCCATTCCTCGTGGAGGTAGAGCAAGGCGATCGATGTCTTTGATGTCTGGAACCTCTTTAATCTAAAGTGGCCTTGCCCTCTTGACCATACAAGTACTTGTCAAGGCTTCCATTTGCCATGTAGTCATACACAAGGAGTTCACCTTTCACTTTGCAATACCCAAGCAATTGCACAATATTATTATAACGATCTGCTTTTGACGTAAATAGTATTTACTAAATTCGGTTTTTCAGTTTTCATTCGTAATTCAAATTACCAAGTATTTTCAAAATCTTCTAGCTTCTATCTAGCTCGGGTTTGTGTTTCAAACCTTCTCACAACTTCGAATTCAAATTTGAATTTGAATTTCTCTTTTCAGGGTTTTGGGCCCCTTTCAGCTTGGCCTTTCCTTCTTCTTGAGCCCAGCCCATCTCCCCCCCCCTCTTGGCCCAGCTCCTCCGGCCCACCTTCTCCTTTTTCGGCCCAGGCCAGCCCAGCAGCACCCCCCATGTTGTCTTCTTCCTCAGGCCAGTGGTCAAGACCATTCCGTCGCCAGTCCTCTGACCACAAGACCTTGCCACTCGGCCCGCCACGTGCGCGCCCACCAACCCCCCTCTCTGCCTCCTCGTGCTTTGCTCTGCCAAGCACCAACGCGAGCTTGCACACCAATGCCCTAGTCAGCTCGCCCACGCCTCTCTCTCTCGCGTGCTCTGCCAAACCTCCTAGCTCCTCTGCCACCCGCGCACGCCACCTCTCTGGCATCGCCACCTACCTCCCGCAGACACCAACAGCTCCTAGTCGCCCTCGCCCGCGCCCTGTCCACTCCAGCGCAAAACCCGCCCAGGCCTTGGCCGCCATCATCACACCGCGCGCATGCCTGAGCCCTGTGAGAACCCGAGGTATTTAACTAGTAATACTTAACCATTAAGTTGGTCCTAGCATTACAAATCAAATATCTCAACTCTCGGCATATGTGTACTTCCCAGAATTGCAGTACACATACCCCATACAAAAATTAAGCATCCATTCCATACACGAGACAATACATTACCAAGTCTATCAGTTTACAATATAAAGGACATACAAGTTCATATTACAAAAGTAGGGCCGACCAGCCAAATGACAAGTAAATAACCAAAGTAGCAGCGGAAACATAAGCCATAAGATGGCGATAAAAAAAGCCAAATGGTTTGCCATTACCCACAAGGCAACCGACTGGAAACGTCCAAGCTAGTCGTCGAGGTCGAAGTCGAAGTCGGTCTCACAATAGTTAATCCCTTGGGGGTCAACCTCCTCTACAACAATTAAGCAATGCAACTGAGTACAAAAACGTACTCGCAAGTCTTACAAGTAACAAGCCTATACATAGCTACATGCAAACTGAATCAAAGGAGGAGGTTATATGGTTCATTTGACGCACAAAGCAATATTTCATTTGCAATATGTAATAGATTGAAAACAATTTGACAAATCTACTTTTAATTGATTAAATAACAGCGAGACAACATTTATAAACATAATTAACATCCTAGAGGTGACTTCCCAATAGCCACCACAACATAGCACGAATTACCCATCCGTACCACCCGAAATTCAAGTCTTATCGAAAACTGTTGAGTCTAACTCTTGTAGAGACCTAACCAAGCATGTCCATAACCTAGGACGAGGCTATTCGAATAGATTATACCCTGCAGGGATGTACCAATTTACCCACATGTTAGACCACCTTTTTGCCACATGATTAAGCACACTTCCTTAGGTATGCCGGCACGGCTAAGTCGTACAAGACATTTCCAATATTGTGTATTAAACTACGAGTCGCCCATATGGGAATGGAAACCCCCAAACGTTGTGATGGAGTCAACGACAGAGAGAGAACTTACCGATGCTCCTCCGGGTAGGGAACTTGGACTTAATACCAAAACCCATCCCATTACGCCCAACGCACACATGGAATAAATCCTTTTTCAACACAACACAACCTCCTGCGACCCGGAACTAACATACGCCAAAGTACTAAGTCAAGAGGAGTTCCCAATACCCTCATGTGGCTAGCACGCAAGAGTGCTTGGGTCAGTGTCTAAGATGTTCGGTCCTTGTTGACTCGGGCACCATTCACACACCCAATAGCCACACCAACAAACCAATGTGCCCAAGTCTAAAACATTTTACTTTCAGTTTTAGTTTCTCAAATACAATTACATACATGAGTATCCTAACTCAAATAATTATAGTGATGATATAATGGCCATTGCCGAGGCGATGATCCCCATTCTACCGTTCTAAGCATTTCTAAGCGACATCAACTCGCAAACTACAAGTAAAGTGAATAGAGCCCATCCATCGAGCTCTAAATCACAGCGGATATATCCTAGGCTCAGTGGTAGAGGATGAACATTTACCTACAGTTTATGCAACTATAGGATCAACTACTCGATCAATAATTTAACATCAAAATAGAGCACGCATACATACACTTTGCAAACAAGATAATAGACTTTGAAAGTAATGGGATCAACATGATCAAATGGAAACAACTGCTTTCCTGGCTGGAGATAATTTTCTTGCTGCAGAGGATCACTCTCATATACAATAGAATCGTCGGAACCAAGCGAAAGAATCGACAGTACAATAAGAACGAATAACACCAAGAATACTCAAAAATCCAAATTCATCCAAAAATCATGAAAAATTCACAGACGGTAGAGCATGATTTTAAACGAATTTAGCAATAAAAATCAATCAATTTGGAATTTGTATGCAAAAGTTATGGCAGTTTGAACTTCAGGTTTCAGAAAATCCAACAAAAATGCTATCGGTTACTGTTCATCCGATTAATTGTTTTGGTAAAAATTTCCAAAGAGGTGGTGTACTTGAAATTTTTATGGTAGATAGAGCACTAGATGAGATGAACAATGGAATTTGATTCACCTCGTTTGGAGCTAAGATGAATTTTCTATGATTTTTCAATGTCATGAAAGTAGTGCACGTCTCATATGTAGAATTAGATTTTTTCAGAGATAGTAACATGCTCAAAACCTATTCTACAATAAAGTACAGTAACAGAGGAATCCAACAAAACTGAGTTTACTTAATTTGGAGTTACAGAGAAATACTTATGCATTTTTGAAATTAAAATAATTTTTAGTGCAACAATATTACTAAACCTAAAGTAATTTTGCCAAAAGTGTTTTCTGGAATAGTAACATGGTTCATCCCATTTTTATATTAAATTACATGTAAAAAGGAAACTAACAAAATTTGAATCATCAATTTTGGAGTTAGAATGAATTACTTAAGCAATTTTGAAGTTTAACCAGTTTTAAGTTCACAAATAAAGCATTTCGGATTTCATAAAAACATTAATACTTTTTACACCGATACCCATCCTAGCCAATGGTCACTGACAGAGTGGGTCCTAATGAATAGTGCCATTTTCCATTTTAAATTCTGATTTAACTGTGGCTTGACATGTGGGGTCCACATGTCATACTCTCGGTCCACAGCATGGTGCATGGACCGAGGGTCTATGGCGGGTCTATGAGTTCATAACTGTGCACTTAAGCTCCTGGGCCCACATGTTATACTCAAAACAAAACCGTTATTTATTCCTTGTTTACTGTGCTCGGCCCCACTTGTAAGCGGCACATCTATTTCTCTAAGACATCACTTAACTGCTAACAACTGATTAGCTCTTAATGGCTCGGATTAGCCCTAATGGCCCAACTACAGTATTGCTGGACACGCCCGACAATGGTGCGCTGCGCTCACCGGGGCATTGCTGGTGGCTCCAGCCACGGCGACGCAAACCAAGGGTAGGGATGGATCCACAATATCGATGCGCACCTCCCGGTAGTGGCGGCCGGTAGCGGCGGCACGCCGGAGATGAGCGGCGGCGTTAATACAGCAAAAGCACAAGCAACGCTAAAACTCCACAAGGTTCAGGGATGCAGGTGCCCGAGCTACTACTGAGCCCAAGGAAGCTACCTGTGAGACGGAGAGGCTCAGAGATGGTCGGAGCTGAGCCGGCGTCGAGGAAGGTGACGGCGGCGAGGTGCTTCACCGAGGAAAGGTCGCTCTGGTGAAGGAGACAGGGAGTGGGAGGTAGAGAGAGCTTAAGTGAGGCCCACAGATGATGTGCAAGCAAAGAATCGACAAGAGGCTTACCACACCGGAGATGGGGAAGAAAGGGGTCCTTGTGGCCGAGTTAGGGAAAAATCCCAGATTTGATTATCCCTGTGATGCAAAGATAAAATTGGTTGAGGGGAAACCGTGAGGATGCTCTAAGGCACAGGATGACACACTTTAGAGAGGATAATACTCACTGGATACTGGGTTGGCATGGCGGCGGCTTCGGGTGCGTGCTCTGTGGCAGCAGGGAGCTCGACGGCAGACCAAGAGCTACAAGGATAGACAAGGCCTCGCATTAGGAAAAATGGAGACAGCATTGATCGAAGAGAAGGTAGGAACCAGAGGGCTGGAGTTTACCGCGAGAGAGCTGAGTTCTTGCCTCCTCTCCTCGCCACCGAGAGGGAAAGTGAGGAACCAAGAGAGGGAGAGGGCGAGTTAAAGCGTGGCAACGGTCAGACAAGCAACGGCGTGAGAAGGCGAAGCCCTAGGACTGGTCACGAAGGGCGGTGGATTCACACCATCAACGGAGCGGTGCAGAGCTTCCTTAGCGCGTGGCGCTCACCCTCTAAGCGCGGCAGCGAGTTGGAGAAGACGCGACTGACAGCTGGGGCCCGCGGTGTCAGCGAGAGCGGGACGGCGCGGTGAATGATTGATCTGAACCATTGATCCAAAATCAGACGGCTCCAAGAGGTGTGGTGCGGTGCAGGTTAGGTGACTTGGTCGAGCCAAGTTGGCTCGGGTCGGACTCAGGTCCGGTTCGAGTCAGACCAACAGTAAAACTGGTTTTGGGAGAATAAGGCTGAGATGGTTAGTGAATTTTTAGAGATAGCTCCGAAGCTCCAAAAATTCTGAATTTTTATGGAAGTTTTCTGGATCTGAGAACAACCTTTTGTAATTTTTATAAAAATTTTCATACAATGCATTTCTTTCTAGAAAATTCACAAGTAGCTTCCCTAGGGGTTTGACCAGAGTTCTAACTGGTTTGACTAGCTCTTTAGAAATAGCAACTAAAATCTAAAAATTATGAAATTTTTCAGAGAGGTTACTAGGATGATCTAGAAGCTAGGAAAAATATTTCTAGAGGATGATCACAAGATGTTATTTAGAAGTTTTAAATTGTTTTACTTCTAGTCAATTAAAGCATTTAGTTTTGAAGTCAACAATTCTTTTGAAAGAATTTCCAGAAATTTCAAACAACAACAATGATGCATCAAAAGTTTTAATTTATCCACATTTTCATACATTTGAAACACAACCCATAGTTTGGGATGTTACAAAACCTCCCCTCCCCCCCTTACAAGAATCTCGTCCCGAGATTCTGCTTTACTAAAGAAAGATGGGTAGTCCGCACGCAGGCGATCCTCCCTTTCCCAAGTTGCTTCATCCTCGGAATGATTTGTGTGGATATCATGGGGATATACCTGAGATCTTAGGATGATGTTACAATTGGCAATGTCGTTTATGGTTTGTCGAAACACGCGTTTTCGTCAAAGTTGAGACTCTGTCGAGGTCAAGTCTTGATCCGACCGCCTTGTCTTGTGATCGGTGGTGAGTGGTCTGACCGCCATTTTAATGATCGGTGGCCATGTCTCGAATGGGATTTTGGATAAGTCCCAAGGGGCGGTCGACCAAGCCAAAGTGGCGGTCGATCGGTTTTCACTTGAACATCGGCCAATCGGTGGCGATGTGGTTTGGGTTAGGTCAAGTTCATGGGTTTCATGGTATATGTGTTGCATGATGCATGTTTTGACTAACGTGGGTCAAGTTGTGAAGAACTTGTTCCCGAAATCAATTTCTTTGTCTATTGGTGTGCAGGTTGCTTGGAGGCCAACGACGGTCAACGGCGAGGATGATCGGGACTAAGCTTGGAGAGCTGAGGTCCAGAATGATCGGGGATGCCGGGTGAGGTCAATGGAGTCAAGCGTGGCGCAGAATAGACAAAGGTGACAACAGTGCTTCGATTGGTCTGTTGGTTGGATCAAGCGGCGCGGGGGTCGGTGCAAGTGCCATGGTGGTTCTGGTGGGAGCCGGATGGGAGAGACTTGCCGACATGATGAGAGCCGCTGGATCAACCTACACGTGGCGAAGCATGGGAGGTGCTTCACGAAGATGGGACTCGGTCTTCGGAAAAGATCGAGAAGGGGTATTTTGGTAATTGTACCAAATACCGCCTTGGTGACCTTTTGCTAACCCGCGGCGCAAGATGGCGTGGAGAAGCGGATTAGGTTACGAGGAGATGAAGACGGCGCTTTAAAATGCGTGCGTGTGTGACCTGTTTGTTTTCGGCCTTAACGGGAGCCCATTAGGGTTACTCTTCTAGAAGGTCTAAGCCTCCACTATAAATAGAGGAGGGAGGTGGCTGCACCCCTTCAACCCTTTCATGCCTGTAAACCCTAGTTTTGGCTTTGGTGCTTAGGGAAGGATTAGTGGAGGTTAGGGTTCTAGAGAGAGAGAGATGAATTGATTTCGTGTCCATGCGCCTCGTTGCGTCTCGTTGCTATAATCATTCATCTTCTATCAATCCAAAGAAAGTGTTCTCCAAGATGAGTCTATTTGCTCGTTTTCTCTCTATTTGGTGATTTGTGGTCTTTCTTTGATCCGCAAGTTTTTGCTTGATTTCTTGCCGTGATCTAACTTGCTGTGACATGTGGGAACCCATCTAGGATCATCTTGATCATCAATCACACACGAGCAAGTCTCTAGATCATATTTCGTATTTGGCTCAGTTTTTGAACCACCTTCACTCAAACTGAAAAAGATAGGAACTTTCGCATGGATCTCTGCAATCTTTAATTGGAATAGGTTCCTAATATCTTTAGGAAGGTGTGGTTCAAATTTCGTGAAGTTTGGCCTTACGGATCAAAAGTTACACCGATTTTAGTTTCGGTTGTCGGGCTGATTTTCCTATTCACTGTATAGGAGCGGTCAGACCGCCCATTCTAGAGGTCAGACCGCTAGGCAAACCGGTCAGACCACCCCTGAGAGAGGTCTGACCGCCCAACACTTGGTGAATTGAGTTTTTGGTGTTTTTGGGTGTTTTGCTTTGGGGTTTGGATTGAATTCAATACAAGTTATCCGCTTCACTTGTACTTTGATCTTCATAGCTTCCATAGCTATTGGAGTGAATTGGTGTTGAATTCGATTCTTGTGAAAAAGTGAGCGTGCTCCTATTCACCCCCCCTCTAGTCGCCTTTTCGGTCCAACAAGTGGTATCAGAGCCTGGTTAGTTCAATCTTGATCTTAACCGATCCACCGAACTTAGCGATGGAGAAGTACTTCGACCAAGCCGCACATCTTCGATGGGCTCGACTATGCCTATTGGAAGAATCGCATGCGTGTCTTCCTTGAGAGCGAAGGACAAGCAATATGGGAGGTTATTCGAGCTCCGCTCGTTTTTCTTGAGGTTGCTACGCAAGCTTCGGCAATACTTTTGGCTAACAACAACAAGGCAAAGAACCTCCTATATGCTGGGCTTGGTAGACAGGAGTACGATAGGATTTGCAATTTGGAGACCGCACATGAGATTTGGAACACCCTCGAAACCTATCATGAGGGATCGTCCCAAGTTAAGCAAGTCGCCTAAGCGGTCTTCAAGCGAGTATAACAAGTTCGAGATGCGTCTGGCGAGAGCATCGATGGCGTTTTACTCGCTTCAACAAAGTGATCAATCGGATGAGAGTCATGACATTAAGTACTCTCAATGCGAGAATGCCACCCATCTCTTGGCTGCAATCAACACCAAGGAGTGGGAGATGAAGGCTACTGCCATAGAGGAGAACGTCGATCTCTCTACTCTTACTTTGGAGCTGCTCTATAGCAAGCTCAAGACTCATGAGATTAAAAGAGGCAGTCTTCCTAAGAAGGATAACATGGCTTTGATGGCTGATCCTCTTTCAAGAGCTTCTGATGGTTTTTCTGAGTCCTCTTCGGGTTTTTCTCTTACCTGTTTATCTGCTATTCATGAAGAGGATCTTGAGAGTCTTCCTGAGCCTGAGTTAGCTCTCCTAGTCAAGAAATTCACACGGGCTTACAACAATGTGAGAAACAAAAAGAGAGGTGGCCCTGTGACTTGCTACGAGTGTGGTGAGCTTTACCATATTCGGGCTAACTGCCCCAAGCTGAAGGCTAAGGGCAACCACAAGGAGGGAAAGCCAGCTTGGAAGAAGCCTCAAGGGAGCAAATCTAAGTTTGAGGCTACCAAGCTGATGAAGGCGGCTCACCGGGTACTTGCCACTTTTGGAGATCAATCCATGAGCGATGTGGACTCCGGGAGCGAGGAGGACAAGGAGGAGGAGGAGCCACCTCAAGACAGGAAAGGGAAGACCAAGGACTTCACCGGCATGTGCTTCATGGCCAACTCCGTCGACGCCGACGATGATGATGAGGTACCTCCTTCTTATGATGTTCTTTTTGCTAGATGCGATAACATGTATGAGCAACTGCTTAGTCAGGATAAGGCTTTAGAGTTCACCATGGCTAAGAACAAGGATCTAGAGTCACAAGTTAAGAATTTGAAAGTAGAGCTTGTGAATGCTAAGAGTCTAGATGTTGATGAATGTTTATCTTGCCATGCCTTGCACTCTGAACTGTCTAAACTGCAATCTGCTCATGACACTGCTTTGCATCAACTTGAAAATGCTAGGACTGAGCTAATTGAGGTCAAATCTGCTCCATGTCTTAAATGCTTAGAGTCTAGCAAGTTGGTTGCTTCTGAACTAGTAGAGTTTCGCTCTTGCTCTCTATGCTTAGAACGTGAACGTGAAATTAAAGACATCTTAGAAGCAGCTAGAGCGAAATATGCCAAGCTTAAGGACAGTATTAATTCTGCTACTTGTACTTCATGTCCTGCTCTTAAGCTTGAAGTTGCTACTTATAAGGAGAAGCTTGCAAAAGCTACTAAACCTAAAACTTGTCAATCATGTGTTGATCTTAGGAAAGATAATGTTTATCTAGAGAACACATTAGAAAGATTCTTTAGTGGTGAAAAACAATTAAACATGATTCTTGACAAGTCTAGAACTCCTTATAAGAAGCAAGGTTTAGGATACAACTCTGCCCAGGACAAATCCAAGACTAAGGTCATTCAGGTCTTGGAAAATGGCTTAGTTGAATTCAAAACCCAACCTACAAAAATTACTTTCAAATCTGCAGGTTTTGTCCAACCTTCTTTTGAGTCAAAAGGTGCTTCTCCCAGTGGTACAAAATACCATTGCACCTATTGCAAGAAGAGTGGACATTTGGTTGAGTTCTGTTGGCGTAGGTTGAAAAATGCTAATAAAAATCATGCTAGAACTTCATTTCATCAATCTAGAGCCTTTGTGAGACATGGTCATGTAGAGAAGAGGAAACCTGGTCTAGGATTTGTTGCACATGCTCATCATCATCATGTTCCTAGACATAATGCATCTCATGTTCATGTGACCATTGCTCATGATAGAACATCAACTAGGATCAAGGACACTAGTTCTGCTTTGCATACTTCTCGCAGACGTGTGTCTCAGTACTGGGTTCCCAAGTCTATTTTAACTAACCCCAGTATTGAGACATATCGATCTATTGTGCCTTGATTTTTAGGATCACCGCAGAAGGAAGAAGAACACGTGGCTCGTCGACTCCGGCTGTTCACGCCACATGACCGGAGATTCAAGATGGTTCACTTCTTTTACGCGGGCGACGGGTGATGACTTCATCACCTTCGGAGATGATTCACAAGGGCGGATCGAAGGAACTGGATCGATCAGGGTGAACGACAAGTTCATTCTCAAGGATGTCGCTCTTGTGTCCAAGCTAAGGTACAATCTCCTTTCTGTCTCACAGCTTCTTGATGATGGCTATGAGACTATATTTAAGAAGAACGCTTGTTCGGTGCTTGATTCTTTTGGTGAGCTCGCCTTTGGGATTTCTAGAGTTGGTAGAATTTTTGAGCTGATTTTTCAATCTCTTGCGGATCTTTAAAGTGCTTAATTGCTTCTTCTTCTAATATCCGCTTTGGCACCGACGTTTGGGGCACATTGGTTTTGATCATCGACACGAGTTAGCGACCTTGATCTCATGAGAGGTCCGTCTAAACTCAAAGTCATCAAGGATATTGTATGTGCGCCTCAGAGGCATGGCAAGCAAGTTGCCGCCTCACACCCTTCATTGACTATGGTCATGACCCACGGACGGGAGACGGTTGCTTCATATGGATACTATTGGTCTGCTAGGGTTCGGCCGGTGGCAATTGGTACATTCTTGTCATAGTTGATGATTTTTTGAGATATTCTTGGGTGTTCTTTCTTGCTTCGAAGGATGAGGTTTTTGATCATTACCATGATCTTGTTCTTCGTTTGGCTTATGAACTTCCTGGTGCCTTGAGAGCGATCCGTATGGAATTCAAGAATGCTTCTTTTGCCTCTTTTTGTGCTGAGCGCGGTATTGAGCACCAGTTCTCTTCTCCACACGTCCCTCAACAAAATAGCGTTGTGGAAAGGAAGAACAGGACCCTAGTCGAGATGGCTAGGACGATGCTAGATGAGTATAGCACACCGAGGAGGTTTTGGGCCGAAGCTATTGCTACAGCTTGCCATATTTCAAATCGTGTCTTTCTGAGACCATCTTTGGGCAAGACTTCTTATGAGCTTCGTTTTGGCAGAAAACCCTCTGTCTCTCACTTTCGAGTCTTTAGATCGAAGTGTTTTATTCTCAAGACAGGAAATCTAGATAAATTTGAATCAAGGACTTGTGATGGTTTATTTCTGGGTTATCCTACTCATTCGAGGGGTTTTAGGGTTTTTAATGTTGAAACTAACACTGTCCAGGAGACATGCAATGTCACTTTTGATGAGACCAGCCCTAGAGCTAGATTCAATGTTTCAGGTAACTTACAGGTGACAGAGAGCATATTTGTTGAGGAAGATGAGGATGAAATTGATAATGCTCCTCCACCCGCCGCTAATGCTCCTACTCCAGCTCGAGAACACCTTTTTGTCGCTTCACCTCCAATTGAGGCTCTGTGATCCTCTTCATCAGCGAGCACTGCGGAGGTTGAGGAGATGCTATCTCCCCCAAGCGCTCCTTTGCACATCCAGAAGCAACACCCTCCGGATCAGATGATTGGTAATCTCCATGAGCGAGTCACTCGCTCTAGGTATCATGATCCGAATCTTTTCTCTCACTCTGCATTTGTAGCTTCTTTTGAACCCAAAGATATATCACATGCTTTATCTGATGCTAGTTGGGTCAATGCCATGCATGAGGAGTTAGAGAATTTTGAAAGAAATAAAGTCTGGAACCTTGTAGAACCTCCTAGTGGTCATAATGTAATTGGCACCTGTTGGGTGTTTAAAAATAAATAAAATGAGGATGGTTCTGTGGTTAGAAACAAGGCTAGGTTGGTAGCTCAGGGTTTTAGCCAAGTTGAGGGGTTAGATTTTGATGAGACTTTCGCTCCTGTTGCTAGACTAGAAGCCATTCGCATCTTGCTTGCATTTGCTGCATCTAAAGGTTTTAGGTTGCATCAAATGGATGTTAAGAGTGCCTTTCTGAATGGTTTTATAGAAGAGGAAGTGTATGTTAGGCAACCCCCTGGCTTTGAGGATCCCAAGCATCCTGATCGTGTCTTTAAGCTATTCAAAGCCTTGTATAGTCTTAAACAAGCCCCTAGAGCCTGGTATGATAGACTTAAGACCTTTCTCGCTTAAGAATGATTTTAAAATGGGAAAAGTTGATAAGACTCTCTTCATTCTTAGGCATGGCAATGACTTCTCGCTTGTTCAGATTTACGTTGATGATATTATCTTTGGTGGTTTCTCTCATGCTCTTGTTTCCAGCTTTTTCGAGACCATGTCCAGTGAATTTGAGATGAGTATGATGGGCTCAACTACTACGGGGCTACAAATCAAGCAATGCAAGGAAGGATCTTCATCCATCGACGAAGTACACCAAGGATCTGCTCAAACGCTTCAATATGGGTGATCGCAGTCGATCGCCACTCCCATGGCGACTTCGACTGCTTTGGATCCAGATGAGGAAGGAGAAGCCGTGGATCAACGCGAGTACCGCAGCATGATCGGCTCCCTCCTGTACCTGACGGCCTCAAGACCGGACATCCACTTCGCGGTCTGCCTCTGCGCGAGGTTTCAGGCGTCACCGAGGACTTCACATCGCCAAGCCGTTAAGCGCATCTTCAGGTATTTACACTCTACCCTTCAGTATGGCATTTGGTATTCTTGTTCTTCTTCGCTGTCCATTCGGGGTTTTCTGATTCTGATTTTACGGGCCATCGGCTAGATAGGAAGAGTACCTCGGCACTTGTCATTTCTTAGGCACTTCTCTTGTCGCTTGGTCTTCTAGGAAGCAATGTTACATTGCACAATCCATCTTTGAAGTTTGAATATGTAGTCTTCTTGTTAGTTGTCAGAGTCGATTTTGTGGATGGTGTCCACTCAAGGACTTTGGGTTAACTTTTGCTAGCGTTCCTCTTTTACGTGATAACACTTCTGCTATTAACATTGCTAAAACCCGATTGCAACATTCTAGGACCAAGCACATAGACATTCACTATCACTTCCTTAGAGACCATGTCGAGAAAGGTGATATTGTCTTTGCATTTTGTGGAGTCCGAGGCTCGATTAGCCGATATCCTCACCAAGCCATTAGACCCAACAAGGTTTGCCACCTTGAGAAGTGAGTTAGGGTAATTTATCCCTATGGGTTGGTTTGAGGGGGAGTTGGATCTTTTCTTGTTCTTTTGATCTTTTATTTGATCTTCTTTTGAACTTATTGATCTTTTTGATCTTTTTAGGCTTTTTAGGCTTTTCAAGCTTTTCTTGCATCATATTGCATTCATATAAAAAAAATCCAAAAAGATGCATTATAATATAAGCTTTTCTGCTTATCTTTTAAAATTGATGAAGCTTTGCTTATTACCCTTTGGAGCTTTAGTATCTCAATTCTTGCTCAATGCCATGTCTAGTTCTTTGACTTGCTAGAATTATCATGCTTTCACATGTGTAGCTAAGTCTTTGCTGTTGAGCTAGAACACTAAAACAACTTGAACTAAAAAACTGCAATCTGTGGATGTTTTAGTTAGTTGCGCAATAGTGCTCCTTTTGTGACATTGGCCCTGTCAAAATTGCTGTGTTAGCTCTTGAATCTAAAATTGATCATTACTTGAGCTACTTGTGTTTCTGAGAATCTAAAACTGCTCTTGTGCAAAATGAAAAATGAAAATCAATTTCAAGATTGTCTTATGCTTAAATTGTGCCAAACTACTCTTACGAGACTGCATGTCATAGACATGAACTTGGAGATAGTTTGATGATTTAGACGATCTCATGGGGACTGCTTGTCAAAACTGACATGAACCTCAAGATTTGTCGCCCTAGTAGAAGCTTAGGAAGAGTTTGTGGATGGCTCCTAGTTCAGGATCTTCTTCACTAAGATATACCTTTAATCAACTTCTGGTCGAAGCTTAGGATGAGTTTGTGGATGGCTCTTAGTCCAGGATCTTGTCACTAAGTTAGACCATTAGTCAACTTCAATATTCATTGCAAATGAAAAATGTTGAAAAATGGGCGTTTGAGAAAATTGAGCAAAATGATTCATTTCAGGACCTATTTGTCTCTTAATATGGTCTTTGTTAGCTTTTTGATCTAACATTGACATTTTGATAAGGCCATTATCATTTTAGGATCCCTGTTGATGAACTTGCTGAATTTGATGCTTTGCCTAAATTGATAAAATTCATTGCTTTACATTGAGCCTTCGAGCTTAGCTTTGATATATATGTCTTAACATGATCTTGCTAGTCTTTGTTAGGCTTGATATGTCATATGCAATATTGGAAATGCTAGCTCGTTCCTTTGGGTAATCTCCAAAGCTTCTTGTAATCAAATTAAAAAAATACAAAAAAAAATTTGAAGCCACTCCATTGCATTTCATGCATGCTCCTTCTTATGCTTTTTCCTCATTCTGCATTTGTTATCTCTGGACGAGAGGAAGGCGTGATTTCTTGATGACTCCATTGTCAAAGGGGGAGAAGATGGTTGAAAAAGGGGAGTTACGAAAAAGGGGGAGCTATTTGGAGAAGAATTAAAATTTGGAGAATTTGAATTTTGAGGATCATAGTGAGGGGGAGTTTCTATTTGCATTCTTATGGTCTTATTGCTACTTCTGAACTTGAATTGCAATTCTTGCAACCTCACAATGATCAAAGGTCATATCGAACAATTGTTCTTTCATATGGACCTTAAGTGAGATTTTTGTCGATTCTCTGGAATTGGAAGCTTTCTTGCTTTCTTTTGCTGTATCTCACTTGCCCTTACTATTCTGAAGCCAGCTTGGTCATTTCCTGTGCTTTCTCTTGCATTTGGACCAAGTTGAGCCTTTGTGCGAAAACGTCGAGTTTTTACTTTTCAAACCTCAAAATTTGCATTTGTGGAAAATTGCCAATGTGTTCATCAAGGGGGAGATTGTGGATATCATGGAGATATACCTGAGATCTTAGGATGATGTTACAATTGGCAATGTCAAGACTGATTTTTTGTCGAAACACGCTTTCCAAAGTTGAGATCTATTTGTCGAGTCAAGTCTTGGTCTGACCGCCTTGGCTTGGCGGGTCGAACCGGCCGGGCGGTCCGACCGCCTTGTTCGTGGTCGACCGCCATTTTGGCGATCGGTAGCCATGTCTCGAATGGGATTTTGGATAAGTCCCAAGGGGCGGTCAGACCGGCCAAAGTGGCGGTCTGACCGGTTTTCACTTAAACATCGGCCAATCGGTGGCGATGTGGTTTGGGTTAGGTCAAGTTCATGGGTTTCATGGCATATGTGTTGCATGATGCATGTTTTGACTAACGTGGGTTAAGTTGTGAAGAACTTGTTCCCGGAATCGATTTCTTTGTCTATTGGTGTGCAGGTTGCTTGGAGGCCAACGACGGTCAATCGGCGAGGATGATCGGACTAAGCTTGGAGAGCCGAGGTCCGAATGATCGAGGATGCCGTGAGGTCAATGGAGTCAAGCGTGGCGCAGAATAGACAAAAGGTGACCGAACAGGCGATTCGGTCGATCGGTTGGATCAAGTGGCGCGGGGTCGGTGCAAGTGCCATGGTGGTTCCGTGGGAGCCGGATGGGAGAGACTTGCCGACATGATGAGAGCACCGGATCAACCTACACGTGGCGAAGCATGGGAGGTGCTTCACGAAGATGGGACTCGGTCTTGGAAAAGATCGAGAAGGGGTATTTTGGTAATTGTACCAAATACCGCCTTGGTGACCTTTTGCTAACCCGCGGCGCAAGATGGCGTGGAGAAGCGGATTAGGTTACGAGGAGATGAAGACGGCGCTTTAAAATACGTGCGTGTGTGACCTGTTTGTTTTGGGCCTTAACGGGAGCCCATTAGGGTTACTCTTCTAGAAGGTCTAAGCCTCCACTATAAATAGAGGAGGGAGGTGGCTGCACCCCTTCAACCCTTTCATGCCTGTAAACCCTAGTTTTGGCTTTGGTGCTTAGGGAAGGATTAGTGGAGGTTAGGGTTCTAGAGAGAGAGAGATGAATTGATTTCGTGCCCATGCACCTCGTTGCGTCTCGTTGCTGTAATCATTCATCTTCTATCAATCCAAAGAAAGTGTTCTCCAAGATGAGTCTATTTGCTCGTTTTCTCTCTATTTGGTGATTTGTGGTCTTTCTTTGATCCGGGAGTTTTTGCTTGATTTCTTGCCATGATCTAACTTGCTGTGACATGTGGGAACCCATCTAGGATCATCTTGATCATCAATCACCCACGAGCAAGTCTCTAGATCATATTTCGTATTTGGCTCGGTTTTTGAACCACCTTCACTCAAACTGAAAAAGATAGGAACTTTGGCATGGATCTCTGCAATCTTTGATTGGAATAGGTTCCTAATATCTTTAGGAAGGTGTGGTTCAAATTTCGTGAAGTTTGGCCTTACGGATCAAAAGTTACACCGATTTTAGTTTCAGTTGTCGGGCTGATTTTGCTGATTTTCCTGTTCACTGTATAGGAGCGGTCAGACCGCCCATTCTAGAGGTCAGACCGCTAGGCAAACCGGTCAGACCGCCCCTGAGAGAGGTCTGACCGCCCAACACTTGGTGAATTGAGTTTTTGGTGTTTTTGGGTGTTTTGCTTTGGGGTTTGGATTGAATTCAATACAAGTTATCCGCTGCACTTGTACTTTGATCTTCATAGCTTCCATAGCTATTGGAGTGAATTGGTGTTGAATTCGATTCTTGTGAAAAAGTGAGCGTGCTCCTATTCACCCCCCCCTCTAGTCACCTTTTCGGTCCAACAATTTGTCCACTGAACTTTAAGGAATTTGATGGTACGATTCCTAGTTCTTCGTTCAGCTTCTTCAAGGATGCGAAAAGGACGCTCTTTGTAGGTCAAGTCTTCTTGTACAGCAAAACCTTCAAGTGCAGTGGGCAATTCCAACTTGTAGGCAACAGCTCCTTTCTTCTCAATGATGCGGTAAGGTCCAATATATCGAGGAGCTAACTTGCCTTTGACGCCAAAACGTTCATGACCCTTCAGAGGAGAGACTTTGAGATAAACAAAGTCATTGGACTCAAAGCTCAACTCACGCCGACGGTGGTCCGCATAGCTCTTTTGCCTTGATTGAGCCGTGCGTAATCGGTCTCGAATCAACTGAACTTGACTTTCGGCCTCATTGATCGAGTCTAGGCCAAAGAATGGTCTTTCACCGGTTTCTGACCAATTCAACGGGGTTCTACATTTTCTCCCGTATAAGGCCTCGAATGATGCCATGCCGAGACTAGTTTGACAACTATTGTTGTAGGATAACTCGGCGAACGGTAAAGATTTTTTTCCCAATTCTTCCCGTATGAGAGAACACAAGCACAGAGAATGTCTTCCAATACTTGATTGACTCTTTCAGTCTGGCCATCAGTTTGAGGATGATACGATGTGCTGAAGGAAAGGCGGGTTCCCATAGCCTCTTGCAAACTATGCCAAAACCGAGAGGTAAAGAGTGAACCACGATCAGAAATGATCATCTTCGGTATCCCATGCAAACTCACAATGCGGGATATGTAGAGTTCTACCAACAGACCTACACGAAGACCAGTTCACACTGGTATGAAATATGCCACTTTAGTTAGTCGATCAATGACAACCCATATGGCATCCCTCCCCTTAGAGGTACGGGGCAGACCGATGATAAAATCCATACCGATCGAGTCCCACTTCCACTCAGGTACTGGCAAAGGTTGAAGGAGACCCACTGGACGTTGATGTTTGGCCTTCACACGATGACATACATCACACTCGGCAACGAACTGTGCGATCTCTCGCTTCATTCGGGTCCACCAAAATTTCTGACGGAGATCTTGATACATTTTTGTGGTCCCAGGATGGATGGACAAAAGGAGAATCATGGGCTTCGCGGAGAATAACATTCCAAAATTCCATGTCCTTCAGAATAACAAGGCACTTTTCGAACCATATAACACTATTGTCATCTTCTGAGAAGCACTTGGCTATTCCGCTTCTTGATATTACCTTGATTCGGCTCACTCCTTCATTCGTTTGCTCGAGCGGTCTTGATCTGATCTTCTAAGGTTGGTTGCACAACCAAGGCAGCGAGGAAACCTTGCTCAACCACTCCCAAGTTGAGCTGCTGAAATTCTTCATGAAGGGCGGGCTGCTGCTCATTGAGCATCACTGTGTTGCAATAAACCTTGCGGTCGAAAAGTCGACAACAACATTAGCCTTGCCCGGATGGTATTGGAGACCCATATCATAATCTTTGATCAATTCCAACCACCTTCTTTGCCTAAGGTTCAGATCCGGTTGGGTGAACAAGTACTTCAAACTTTTGTGATCCTAATACACTTCATAGCAGTTACTGGGCGAGGTAATATCGCCAAATCTTCAGTGCATGAACCACTGCAGCTAATTCCAAGTCATGGGTTGGATAATTGAGCTCATGAGGTCTCAATTGTCTTGATGTGTAAGCCACAACTTTACCTTCTTGCATAAGAACACAACCAAATCCTTGACGAGAAGCATCGCAATAGATATCGAAGCTTCGGTAGACGTCGGGAAGAATGAGAACTGGAGCTATGGTCAATCTTTTCTCGAATTCTTGAAAACTCTTCTCACAATTAGCAGACCACACATACTTCTTGTCCTTCTTGAGCAATTCAGTCATCGGCTTTACAATCTTGGAGAAGTTCTCAATGAAGCGACGATAGTATCCCGCCAAACTGAGAAAACTCCGCACGTCGGTCACCGACTTGGGCTGACCCCATGAGAGCACATTGTTGACCTTGCTAGGATCCATGGCTATGCCTTCCTCTGAAAGAACATGGCCCAAGAATACCACTTCTTTCAAATTAAAACTTCGACTTGCTGAACTTCGCATAGAGTTGATGTTCGTGCAGTTTTTCCAACACTAGCTTCAGATGTTCAGCATAGATGAGGATATCATTTTACCACCACAAACTTGTCCAAATACTCCATGAATACCATATTCATAAGATTCATGAACAGGGCAGGAGCATTCGTCAAGCCGAAAGACATGACTGTACACTCGTACAGTCTGTAGCGAGTAGAGAAAGCCGTCTTCGGAATATCTTCAAGCTTGATTTGGACTTGATGGTAGCCCAATCTCAGAACAATCTTGGATAATACCCAAGCTCCGGCCAATTGATCGAAAAGGTCGTCAATCCGAGGCAACGGGTACTTATTCTTCACCGTCATTGCATTCAATGACGGAATGTCGACCTAACGCAGTAGTCTTGTCTTTCTTCTTCACAAAGATTGCAGGAAAGCCCCACGGTGATGAGCTGGGGTGGATGAAACCCTTCTCTTGAAGTTCACCAAGTTGCTTCTTCAATTCCTCCAATTCATTCGGAGGCATCCGATAAGGCCTCTTTGAAATTGGGGTGGTGATGGCAAGCAACTCGATGATTTAACTCAATGTCCCAATGGAGGCATCGGGCAATTCTTCGGGTAAAACATCCACAAAGTCACACACTACTGGGACTTCATGAATCTCCAGAGTTGGCTTCGCTTCAAGTGCACAAATATGTGGTTCTTGTAGCTTCGGCGAAATTCCAACTTGCTCGCCGGATGGACTTGTGAGGGAGATGAATTTCTTAGCACAATCGATTTGTTCCAAGTGTTGGGATAGCCAATCCATGCCAAGTATCACATCCAAACTCGCTGAATTGAGGAGGATAAGATTTGCCAAAAATCCCACTCCTCCAATCTCAATAGAAACATCCCGACATTCATTTTCAGCTCTCATTTCCGATCCCAGAGAGTGAATAATCAAAGGAACATGCATAGGAACAAATTGAAGATCACTAAGTGCAGCAAAAGACTTTAATATAAAATAATTAGAAGCTCGGAATCGAATAAAACGGTAGCAGGTTGAGAGTTGACAAGAAGCGTACCCACCACAACGTCGGGTGCCTCCTGCGCTTCCTCGGCCGAGATATGATTGACTCGGCCGTTGCCCATGTTCTAGGTCTTTTGAGTAGCTTTCTAATCTTGACCATTTCCTTGCCCGCATCCTCCATTAGGACGAGGGGTTGCTCCAGTCTTCTTAGGGCAATAATTAGCATAATGCCCCTTGTTGTGGCAGAAGAAACAAGTGACCTCAGCAGCTGGATTGCGGAGGCCTTCTTGCTGTCCCACAGGTGCACGTGGTTGCAACACGGCCTGCGGTGGGTGAGGTACAAACACCGGTGGCCTCAGTGGTGGTGGAGCCTGAGGATGGGACACCGGGGCTTAGCCGACGCGAGAATGGGGAAGATTGGCCCTTGCTGATTTTTGGGCTTCCCACCTACGCTTGCGAGACTCGCCTAGCGTTCTTCCCTTATGCTCGGTGACAATGGCCTTGTCGACCAAGGTCTGGAAGTCGGGGAAGTCGACAATACATAGCTTGTCCTACGGCTCCTCGGACAAGCCATCCATGAACTTCTCCTGCTTAGCTTCATCAGTGGGCACGTCCTCAGGGGCGTACCAAGAGAGATGGTTGAAATCATGCAGGTATTTAGTCACTGTCTTGCGCCCTTGCTTGAGCGCCGAGAACTCCTTCTTATTGAGCTTCATCACGCCGGCGGGAACATGAGCCTGACGGAAGGCAGTGCGAAACTCCTCCCAAGTGATGGCTCGGCCCGCGGGCTGCATGACGAGGAAGTTTTCCCACCATGAGAGTGCTGCCCCCTCCAGTTGATGGGAGGCGAATAGTGCCTTCTCTTGTTCTTGGCACTGAGCGACATCGAGCTTCCGCTCGACTAGACGCAACCAATCATCTGCGTCGAGGGGATCTTCAGACCATGAGAAGGTGGGTGGCTATGTGCGAAGGAACTCCAAGAGTCCTCCCCTTTGATGATGACCACCTCCTCCCCCTGATCCGGAGGCACCGGAAAGATTGAAGGTATTCTGTGCAATTGCCTCTAGGATCCTTGTCTGATCCATGCGGTTTTGCTCAATCTGAGCGAGAACCTCAGCCATGGTCGGAGGAGGTAGGAGCTCCTCATCGACCACTAACCTGGTGACCACAGGCTGCTGTGAGTTCTTCCAGCCATCCTGTTTCATTGAAGTCGGTTAGCAACAAAAACCCGAAACCCAGAGATGAAAGGTAGCAATAGAAAAGCTATCGACTAGGGAAATGAGATGTTACCCTAACCCAACTACAAACATATAACCAGCAAGAAATGAACTCCAAACATTTGCAAAAGGCATAAGATCCAATGCAAAACTCATAAGACACAAGATTCAACTTCTCAGCACGACTAACTCGTATTGAATGAACGAGCAATCGTTTGAGAAGAAACATTTCAGAGCACAACTCAAGTTCTATCGCATCTATAAATCATGGTAAAAACCATCTAGGGGTGTATAAGGCACTAGCTATCTAATATCACACCTTACCCTTTTAATTCCCACGAGTTTTAGTTGATTTATCCTCTCCAGATTTTGTATCCAAGCTCCAAGCTGAAATTTCCAACTTCAAATGCTTCTAATCTTCACTAAAAGACAGTCAACACTTCAATCTTACAACTCTCATTGAATCCCAAAACCTAATTTAAACGATAACAACTATCTTTTGAAATAAAGATGAGAGGAAACAACTTTTCAAATCTCAATCAAGAACAAGGTAAGATGAGCAATCTAGGATAGGTAAGGAGTAAAATCTGAGAACTTACTTAAGTTTCATCAAATATTTGATATTTTGAAACTAAGTTTTCTAAAATATCCTAGGATGACCAAGCTAGGGGTTTCTACGGTCAGTATGGCTCCGATACCAACTTTTGTGAGAACCCGAGGTATTTAACTTGTAATACTTAACCATCAAGTTGGTCCTAGCATTACAAATCAAATATCCCGACTCTCGGCATATATGTACTTCCCAGAATTGTAGTACACATACCCCATACAAAAATTAAGCATCCATTCCATACACGAGACAATACATTACCAAGTCTACCAGTTTACAACATAAAGGACATACAAGTTCATATTACAAAAGTAGGGCCGACCGGCCAAATGACAAGTAAATAACCAAAGTAGCAGTGGAAACATAAGCCATAAGATGGTGATAAACAAAAGCCAAACGGCTTGCCATTACTCACAAGGCAACCGACTGGAAACGTCCAAGCTAGTCGTCGAGGTCAAAGTCGAAATCGGTCTCACAATAGTTAACCCCTTGGGGGTCAACCTCCTTTGCAATAATTAAGCAATGCAACTGAGTACAAAAACGTACTCGCAAGTCTTACGAGTAACAAGCCTATACATAGCTACATGCAAACTGAATCAAAGGAGGAGGTTATATGGTTCATTTGACGCACAAAGCAATATTTCATTTGCAATATGTAATAGATTAAAAGCAATTTGACAAATCTATTTTTAATTGATTAAATAACAGCGAGTCAACATTTATAAACATAATTAACATCCTAGAGGTGACTTCCCAACAGCCACCACAGCATAGCATGAATTACCCATCCGTACTACCCGAATTCAAGTTTTATCGAAAACTGTTGAGTCTAACTCTTGTAGAGACCTAACCAAGCATGTCCATAACCTAGGATGAGACTATTGAATAGATTATACCTGCAGGGTGTACCAATGTACCCACATGTCGACCGCCTTTTAGCCACATGATTAAGCACACTTCCTTAGGTATCTTGGCACGGCTAAGTCCTCTGAGACATTTCCAATATTGTGTATTAACTACTGAGTCGCCTGTGTATGGGAATGGAAACCCCAAGCGTTGTGGAGTCAGCAGCAGAGAGAGAACTTACCGATGCTCCTCGGGGTAGGAACTTGGACTTAATACCAAACCCATCCCGTCCGCCCAACACAGACATGGAATAAATCCTTTTTCAACACAACACAACCTCCTACGACCCGGAACTAACATACGCCAAAGTACTAAGTCAAGAGGGGTTCCCAATACCCTCATGTGGTTAGCATGCAAGAGTGCTTGGGTCAGTGTCCAAGATGTTAGGTCCTTGTTGACTCGGGCACCATTCACACACCCAATAACCACACCAACAAACCAATGTGCCCAAGTCTAAAACATTTTACTTTCAGTTTTAGTTTCTCAAATACAATTACATACGTGAGTATCCTAAGTCAAATAATTATAGTGATGATATAATGACCATCGCCGTGGCGATGATCCCCATTCTACCGTTCTAAGCATTTCTAAGCGACATCAACTCGCAAACTACAAGTAAAGTGAATAGAGCCCATCCATCGAACTCTAAATCACAGCAGATATATCCTAAGCTCAGTGGTAGAGGATGAACATTTACCTACAGTTTATGCAACTATAGGATCAACTACTGGATTGATAATTTAACATCAAAATAGAGCATGCATACATACACTTTGCAAACAAGATAATAGACTTTGAAAGTAATGGGAACAACATGATCAAATGGAAACAACTACTTGCCTTGCTGGAGATAACTTTCTTACTACAAAGGATCACTCTCGTATACAATAGAATCGTCGAAACCTAGCGAAAGAATCGAGAGTACAATAAGAACGAATAACACCAAGAATACTCAAAAATCCAAAGTCGTCCAAAAAGTCATGAAAAATTCACAGAAGGTAGAGCATGATTTTAAACGAATTTAGCGACAAAAATCAATCGATTTGAAATTTGTATGCAAAAGTTATGGCAGTTTGAACATTAGGTTTCCAGAAAATCCAACAAAAAATGCTATTGGTTACTGTTCATCCGAATTAATTATTTTGGTACAAATTTATAGAGAGGTGGTGTACTTGAAATTTTTATGGTAGACAGAGCACTAGATGAGATGAACAATGGAATTTGATTCACCTCATTTGGAGCTAAGATGAATTTTCTATGATTTTTCAAAGTCCTGAAAGTAGTGCACGTCTCATATGTAGAATCAGATTTTCAAAGATAGTAACCTGCTCAAAACCTATTCTACAATAAAGTACAGTAACAGAGGAATCCAACAAAACTGAGTTTACTTAATTTGGAGTTACAGAGAAGTACTTATGCAATTTTGAAGTTAAAACAACTTTTAGTGCAACAATATTACTAAACCTAAAGTAATTTTTTCCAAAAGTGTTTTCTAGAACAATAACATGGTTCATCCCATTTTTATATTAAATTACATGTAAAAAGGAAACTAAAAAAATTTGAATCATCAATTTTGGAGTTAGAATGAATTACTTAAGCAATTTTGAAGTTTAACAAGTTTTCAGTTCACAAATAAAGCATTTCGGATTTTATAAAAGCATTAATACTTTTTACACGATACCCATCCTAGCCAATGGTCCTTGACAGTGGGTCCTAATGAATAGTGCCATTTTCCATTTTAAATTCTAATTTAATCAGGGCTTGACATGTGGGGTCCACATGTCATACTCTCTGCTCACACATGGTGCATGGACCGAGGGTCTACGGCTGGTCTATGAGTTCATAACTATGCACTTAAGCTCCTGGGCGTACATGTCAAACTCAGAACAAAACCGTTATTTATTCCTTGTTTACTATGCTCGGCCCCACATGTAAGTGGCACATTTATTTCTCTAAGACATCACTTAACAGATAACAACTGATTAGCTCTTAATGGCTCGGATTAGCCCTAATGGCCCAACTACTGATGTGCCGACGCTTGACAACGCAGTGCTTAAGGCTCACGGGTATTCTTTGGCGGCTCCAAATTACGGCGACGCAAACCAAGGGCGAGATGGATCCATCTTCGACAAGCACCTCTCGGTAGTGGCGGCGGCCGGTAGCGGCAGCACGCCGAAGATGAGCGGCGGTGTTAATATGGCAAAAGCACAAGCAATGATAAAGCTCCGCAAGGTTCAGGGAAGCAGGTGCCCGAGCTACTACTGAGCCTAAGGAAGCTACCTGAGAGACGGAGAGGCTCGGGTATGGTCGGAGCTGAGCCGGCGTCGAGGAAGGTGACGTCGGCGGGGTGCTTCACCGAGGAGAGGTCGCTATCGTGAAGGAGACAGGGAGTGAGAGGTAGAGAGAGAGCTTAAGTGAGGCCCACAGATGATGTGCAAGCGAAGAATCGACAAGAGGCTTACCACACCGGACATGGGGAAGAAAGGGGTCCTTGCGGCAGAGTTAGAGAAAAATCCCAGATTTGATTATCCTTGTGATGCAAAGATAAATTGGTTGAGGGGAAACTGTGAGGATGCTTTAAGGCACGGGATGACGCACTTTAGAGAGGATAATACTGACTGGATACCGAGTTGGCATGGTGGCGGCTTCAGGTGCCTGCTCTAGAGCAGTAGGGAGCTCGACGGCGGACCAAGAGCTACAAGGATAGACAAGGCCTCGCATTAGGAAAAATGGAGACGACATTGATCGAAGAGAAGGTAGGAACCAGAGGGCTAGAGTTTACCCGCGAGAGAGCTGAGTTCTTGCCTCCTCTCCCTCGGCCACCGAGAGGGAAAGTGAGGAATCAAGAGAGGGAGAGGGCGAGTTAAAGTGTGGCAACGGTCGGACAAGCAACGGCGTGAGAAGGTGAAGCCCTAGGACTGGTCATGAAGGGTAGTGGATTCACGCCGTCAACGGAGCAGCGCAGAGCTTCCTCAGCACGTGGCGCTCACCCTCTGAGCGCGGCAGCGAGTTGGAGAAGACGCGA
Source organism: Phyllostachys edulis (assembly GCA_036346405.1). Classification (NCBI taxonomy): domain Eukaryota; kingdom Viridiplantae; phylum Streptophyta; class Magnoliopsida; order Poales; family Poaceae; genus Phyllostachys; species Phyllostachys edulis. Next base: position 7,548,981 of record CM070558.1, read on the forward strand.
CTGACAACTGGGGCCGCGGTGTCAGCGAGAGCGGGACGGCAGATTGATCTGAACCATTGATCCAAAATTGGACGACTGCAAGAGGTGTGGTGTAGTGCGGGTTAGGTGACTTAGTCAAGCCAAGTCGGCTCAGGTCGGACTCAAGTCCGGTTCGAGTTAGACCAACAGTAAAACTGGTGTTGGGAGAATAAGGCTGAGATGGTTAGCGAATTTTTAGCGATAGCTCCGAAGCTCCAAAAATTCTGAAATTTTTATGGAAGTTTTATAGATCTCAACGAAACCTTGTGTAATTTTTATAGAAATTTTCATGCACTGAATTTCTTTCTAGAAAATTCACAAGTAGCTGCCCTAAGGGTTTGACCAGAGTTCTAACTGGTTTGACTAGCTCTTTAGAAATAGCAACTAAAATCTAAAAATTATGAAATTTTTCAGAGAGGTTACTAGGATGATGTAGAAGCAAGGAAAAATATTTCCAGAGGATGATCACAAGATTTGATTTAGATGTTTTAAATTGTTTTACTTCTAGTCAATTAAAGCATTTAGTTTTGAAGTCAACAATTCTTTTAAAAGAACTTCCAGAAATTTCAAACAACAACAATGATGCATCAAAAGTTTTAATTTATCCACATTTTCATACATTTGAAACACAATCCATCGTCTGGGATGTTACAAGCCCCTCAACGGCTCCTTGTGCCATGGCTATAAATGGAGCCCCGGCCACCTCCCTTGCTCAACCTCCCTGGTCCCCTCCTTCCTGGTAAGCCTTGCCAAGCAAGATCCGGAGCCACGCCCCCAATGTCGGCCGCGCCACCTCCTTGCCGTTCTTCCGCTCCGGTGAGTGCCTCGCTCGGGCGACCACGTCATGAGAAGCTCCGCGACATGAGGATACCATCCCCCGCCTCCATGCCCCTTCCCTGCTGTCGGGAAGCTCCATCGCCGGCGCCCTTCCTCCTCCGCCCCAGGCCGCCACTGTCGGACTGCCTCGGTCACCCCTAAGCTACCCAAAGCACCTCACCGGCTTCCCCACACTCGCGTGCACCCTACCTCCCTCGGCGCGCCACCCCTCCGCCAACACCGCACTTAGCCGTGGCACCCGCTGTTGCCATCTTGCCTTGCCGCCGCCGCGTCGGGCCTTCTCTGGTGCTGCCGCCACCTGTAGTAAAGTTCCCATCCTCTTGGGTCTCTGATCCGCCTACTCACCAACCGCCCCGCTGCCTCACTCGCTGGTGCCGCCATGCTCCCCAGCCGGCCCGAGCCATCCTCTGCTTCCCCTTTTGTTTTTCTGTGAACCGAAGGATTGCGGATGAACCGATTTGGTTGAGGCCCCTGTGTTGGATTTTACCTGAGTCTTCGAGCTCAGTGATGGTGGTAATTGGAGGTAGCTCCAATCAAAAAGAGGCATAAGGTAGAGTTTCCACTGGGGGGAACCTCTACTGAAATAAATATTGCACAATTACTCTCTTTAATAAAATGGAATTTGTTAAAATGCTAAGTGATAGGAATTTGTAATTATGATAATTGAAAATATTGCTTTAGCAAATAAAAGAACTGAGCCATCCTTGTTTAGCCTTGCATGTATATTCTTGCATTGTGTGTTGGCTCATGAGCACAGTTGTGCTCATTCTCGCTTTTTCCCCAAAACCCTCGAAGCGAAATCCTGAGGATTCTGACTACAAGGATCGAAGTTGGAGGCCTTGGAGATGAATGAAGCGTAGTTAGTCTTAGTTGTTCTAGTCTCACCTCGGTCTAGTTGACTCTTGGTGCTTGCGTGCATCCTATATTATCTCGAGACCTTGGGTAATATCGGACACACACGGGTTTCCCCAGTCGCTTGCCTATGGAGAGATGTGCTCTACCCCTTTTACTTCCGTTGTCGCTTCCACTTTTGTAATGTAATCCTTGGCCTTGTGCGGCCTCTTTTGTAAAACCCGACCCGATGCGGTCTATGTAAACTTTGAAGTGTTAATTAATGAATGATATGGTTTAATCTATGACATGTATAATTTGATTCAGTGATGTATCTGTGAGTGCTATCTACTGATCCAGGAAATAGCACAGTATTTTCACAAAGGATTTGGATTCTCGGAATCCGGGTCCGACATAAGCGAATCGGTGTGGGCCATACTCGACCTCCCAATCTTCGCGAACCTCCTTATACCTAAAATGTCTCCTCACCAAAGAGAACAAGCTGCGGCCAATAGCTAATCTGAACACAAAGAGATGCTATTGGTAGGACAATCTCTAAGAGTTTGGATTGGTAGCTTGGTTGTGTCGATGATTGGAGCAGAGTCTGTTCATGCCAAAGCTCCAACCAAGAACAGAGTGATGCCACGTGCTTAAGCTTTGTTGAGGATGAGAAGCCAAGGTATGATTTTTTTTGTTAGCACTCTTGAGAGATCATAGGTTCTTTGAGAGTAGGTTTTGCCATACCAAGAGGAGCTAAGGTCACATTGATATCTGTAGCATTTCCATCGTAGTCCACCCAAACTTGGATTGGCCCGAGATCCAATGAGAGACAGATTTGTGAACGTGGCATTCTTGTCATCGTAGAAGCCAGCAGTAGTAGGATTGCAGAGAGTTGAGGGTCATTGATGTCGATGCCTACATGGTTGTTGTTGATGTCCCCGAACTCATCGCTTTCGATGGTATCGAGCTCGATTGAAAGAGGTGGTTGCTCGAGCTCCCATTGTTGGTAGCATTGAGAAGGCCCAAGAATTGGATTGAGTAAGCGGAGGAGAAATCAATGCTCGGGGCAATGAGGAAAGCGAAGCCATGGCCCCTTATGTCGCCAAATGAGGAGAGGATACCAAACACAAAGGAGACAGAGAAGGATTGCACCATGCCACTTTGGAGATGGCGGAAGGGCAGTGGAGCTGGGTGAAATGCGTGGCCTTTAATCTGAGCGTGTCATTGGTCATTTCGACGAGGCCGACGACGTGATTACAGGCTGCGCCGTCTAGGGTGAGGCTATGCCGGTGAAGCCGTGTAGACGAAGCTGTTCATGGTCACTACCGGTATTGAAGGTGAAAGGTTAAGACTAAAGCCTACGGTTAGGAGCAGGAGGATGGACAAAATAAGCTTCATGCTAGTACTAACCATGGTGTGTCGACTTGTGTAATTGTGCGAGCATGCAATGTGCTGATTTATAGGTTGCGGGACATTCACTTCTGCAAGAGTACAACCTAGTCTGCAGAACATCTCAGTCCACGGAGGAAAATTCTGGATTTTTCTTTTGTTTTCTCAAAAAAAAATCACGGATTTCGGGTCAAGATGTGGAACCGGTTAGCGGTATGCTTGAGTTGGCCTCCATGACGCTTGCCTCGCAAGAAGTTTAACAACACATCCACATCATTTTAGTCGGCATGGTTTAGTTAGTTTTTTAGCTTGGCCTTACAAATAGCTAGCCATTATCTTATTAAAGCAGAGTCAAAAGAAGCCATCACGTTTGCTCTCAAGGCATTTTCTCGTGTTAACTGTCGATCGTGGTGGGTCCAGATTGTAACGGTCTAGATTAAATTCTCGTGTTAACTGTAACATCCCGTTTTCGGACGATAAATAGTGCTACTATTTTCGATTTTCGTCTTTCATTCGTATTTCAAATTAGCAAACTATTTTTGAAAACCTTCTAGCTTCTTTAAGCTCGGGTTTGTGTTTCAAATATCCTTGATCTCTGTAATTTAAATTCCGGTTTGAATTCCTTTCTTTTGAATTTCGGGCCCTTTCTCTTCTTTGGGCTTCCTTTCTTCTTGGGCTCAGCCCATTTGTTTTTCCTGGGCTCAGCCCGTGTTTTTCCTTGGGCCGGCCCATTTCGCTTTTGGCATCCCGGCCCACCTAGCCCAACCTCCCGGCCCAAACCCCTTGGCCCACTCCCCTTTTTTTTCCCTGGCCCGTGAGCTCCCTCTCTCTCCTCCCTCGCATGCTCTGCCAAGCTCCCTGACTCCCTCTGCCTTGCTTTGGCCGCCACCAACCTCCCTGCCCCACGCCTCCTCCTTCCCGTGAGGTCACGCCGTGAGCTTCAAGACGCATGCCACGCCTCTCTGGTTCCCTTTTCTTCTCTCGTGCACGACACCGCCACGAGGCCGCCTGCCCTTTTGCGCTGCCATCTCATTTTCCAAACACAGGGCTAGGTGAGCCCATCTCATTTTCATACCACCCACAAAGGTTTTTGAAATAGAACTAACTCAAGTTAAGTTCCCATGTCAGCCTTTCACCGTAGGCGCAGCTGTTTAAACAGTTTAGACTCTACAGAGGTTGTACACTGTACCCACAAGAGATAGTCATACAACCTTTCAAATTACCTCGCCCCTTCCATCATCTTACCCATATGGGTCAAGGCTTGATGGGTCCCACAAGTTTGTGCGGGATGCCACCCTCACGACTAGTCGTGGTGCACCTCACCCTTCCTTGGTGTCCCATTCAAGTTGGACCGCGTCCACACTTGCACATTTCATTAGTGAGATGACTTTCAGGGTCCAATAAATTTACTAGGCCAAGTTGCATTTTGCAGTCTTGTGGTTGTACTTGTCTTACACAGGAGGTCATGACAAGATTAAGTCCTTAGGGGTTATCTGGGCGGTTTATTCCATACACCAACTCCTTGGGCTACATTAGTACCCATCCACATTATACCATTCACAACCAACATTCTTTGGGCTACATTAACACCCAACCACATTACACCATTCATCATATCCTCCGCCAAGATAGGAATAGCAATTAGGGTATTTGAGGAGTAAAATACACCAATTCAACCACCTCAGTCATTTCCCCACAATGACTGCCCAAGACCATTTTCATGTTTAAAGGATGATGATTGGGACATTTAATGTCTCGGTACTTAAGCAAGACTAGCATGTCACTTAAGTACAACCTATAACTAGTATTACCATATAGTAACTAGGATGACATGGAATGAGGGATTCAAATTGTCAAGGATGACATATTAATTAATTAATCATCAAATGGGTATTTAACTACCTTAAGCTTTAACATACATTTGATTAAAGAATTAAAGCATGCAATTTTGGTAATTTAAATGAATACAATTTGCATGAAATGTAGGCTCAATATGATCAAAGTATTGACTCGCCTTGGTTATAGATAAGAGGATCTTGATATTCTTGTGCTTGATCAACTTGGAGATCTTCCGCGTCTTCAAATCCTAATCGGACAAACGTACCTGTAACATCCCAACTGTATAATTAAGGTTAATCAAGCATAATTATATGTGTAGAAATTAAAACTTTTTCTCACATCTTGAAAAACCCTAAAATCTCATGTGATTCTTGTCCAAGAGTTGTGTAATCCAAAAAACACAAAGCTCTTGTTGACCAAAAGTCAAATTCATTTTCCATCCATCTTAAATCTTGTGCCAATCAATTGGAAATATTTTCCCTTGGTCCAAAAACTGGTGTGGGACCCCTCTGAAAAATATCATGAGTTATAACACTTGTTGATAATTTTTGGAGGAAAAACAATCCTTTAAACAACCTTAATGAATTTCCTGAGAAAAATGCATTGCATAATAACCTCTGAAAATTTTATGCAAGGTTAAGCTCATTGTCAGCAAGCTCCTGTAAAAATTTCATGAATTTTGGAGTTGAAATGCTATCCCAAACAATTCTGTTAAGCCTCATTTGTTAGAAACTAAATTTAAAAGCCTACACTTGTTCCTTGGGCTAGCCATGTTCAAGCCGGTCCAGCCCAACCATGTCTGCACCTCAGCAGACCTCCTCTCCACCTTGATCAGTCGTCGCTGGTGGATTTACATCCAACAGCCACGACCTCCTCCGCGGTCAACACCGCGAAGACCTCCCACCTTGTTGAGGTCTTGGCCCTTGGATTAAGATCCAACCGGCCCTGACCTCCCCTGGCTATCAAACCTCAAAAACCACCTTCCACCTTGTTGAGGTCTTGGCCCTTGGATTCAAGATCCACGGCCCTGACCTCCCCTCACTGTTAAGCTAAGCAAACATCCCACCTACATGAGGTCGTAGCCGTTGGATCAGAGATCCACAGTCATGACCTCCCCTGTGTGTCAAACCTCAAAGTCTACATCCCACCTTGATGAGGTCACAGCCATTGGATCAAAAATCCATGGTCACGACCTCCTCCTCTCAATCTAACTAACAGACCTCCCTTTTAGCGCTGTTGAGGTCGTAGCCGTTGGGTTCAGATCCAAAGGCCACGACCTCCTCTGAAAAACATCGCAGCAAGGTCCTCCCGCCTTGTTGAGGTCATAGCCCTTGGGTCGAAAATCCACGGCCATGACCTCCTTGTCTTTTCCACCTTTGGATCTCTGCTCAACGCACGAGATCAAAGGCTGTTCGACCATCTCTGGAGCCCTTAGATTTAAATCGGAGGCTAAGACCTCCTTGCGCTTCGCGCAAGGCCTCGCACCTCCCTTTCACCTTGTGCGTGTCAGACCTCCCATCGGTCAGTCCCTTGGATTTTAATCCAAAGGCCATGACCTCCCCTCGAGCTTTTAGGTCGCGTGCAGTTAAGACCTCACAGAGGTCCGCATGGCTGGATGGAGATCCAACGCTTTGGACCTCCTGTCCCATTTTCTCACGTGCGCTTACACATTAAGGAAATCGGAGGGCCACGACCTCCCATCCTTGATCGTGTGGTGGGACCTCCTCCCGCCCTTTGGCGATAACGGTTCAAAAATGACATCGGAGGGCAGGACCTCTCCTGTCTTATCCAGCGGTCATAAGGACCTCCCTGTTCTTCTCCTACCTTGGTCACGCATGCGTGCTCGAGCCAGTGGAGTTAATGCGCCACCGCCATTGTGTCCTTTATATCACTCTTTCTTTGACCCGCATTTAATGCAGTCGTTCCGCTTCATTCATTAGTCATTTCACACTTGTCACCTTGTCAACCTTTATGTCTTGTCCACCCCATGGACCAACCCGTGGGCTAAGCTCACCATGGAGCTTAGCCCCACTCATAACCTTCACCTCGGTCTATAAGTCACCCCCGAATCCTCCCTTGGCTTCCTTTGCACACAATTGACCTCGGCCTTGCACTTGTGCGTGGTCGAGCTCCTCATCCCCAAACTCACCTCCTATCTTGGCTGCCATTGTTGATGTCCTTGGCGCCCTCAAGAAGACAAGGGTTCCAAGGCTCCTCCTTCAAACTTTGCTCACTTTTGCTCTGAAAACCTCTTGGAAGTTAACCCTAACTTGAATTGTTTGGGCATTTTTCAGAGGTGGACAAAGTCGAGCTTGAGCTGGTGCCTTGGGTCGTGAAGCTTCACCGCCTTCCCCAACTCCGGTCATCACCTCCACGACCTCCCAAAGACCTTAGGACCTCCGGTACACCTCCCGTTAGTCCTTTAGATCTCGGCACCCGCTGAATGCATGTTGCGAGCTTAAGTTTTGGCACACGCTGATTGTCGCGCTGAGCTCCATTTTGCATTTTCGTATTTTGGCCGTCTGGGTTGTGTTTGTCCTCTCCGCTCGCCGCGATTAAAACCGTCGTCGCCGTCGAGAATGAGTCCATGGTGTGCGCAACACTATTGCGCACACGGGATGTCCTTAGTTCTCGCGGCGAGGTCTACATCGCCGGCGATGACCAAATCTTTGAGCTCGGGTCTTTGTCGGACACGGCGGCACCGTTGTCGTTTTTAGGACGAGATTTGCCGTGTTTAATGCGGTCATCAATTGCTCAATCTTGCAATCATTGGTTGGGTCTTGATGTTCTTAAATCCACCATTTATTGTGCGTAGTCAAGACCTCCGCCGCTGACCTCCTTGTGTCCCGCATTTACTCTTGTCCAGCGTGCGTGCGCGCTGGGTCTAGGACGTCCAGACCTCCTCAGGAGATCTGAGCGTCGCACCTCCTCACTATCGTGGCCGTCCAGACCTCCCCGGAGGTCTCGGACGTTAGATCTCCGTGGGACCTCCCTCGGTTATCTCGGCTGTTCATGACCTCCCGGGTAGATCTTGACCGTCAAGGTCCTCCTCGGACGATCTGGACCATCAAAGTCCTCCTTGGAACATCTCGACCGTCCAGACCTCCCCGTGAGGTCTCGACGATGTAGATCTTCCTCGGGGAGATCTTGGTAGTTTAGATCTTCCTTTGGAAGATCTCACCGCTGAGGACCTCCCTTAGATCTGGTCCGCTCCCGACCTCCTTTACGTGTTGTGGTCCGTTGGATCTCCCATCTACGACCACGACCTCCCCTCACCTCGCTGCGTGTGAGTTGCTAAGAGGTCCAGGACCTCTGGACTTCACGTCTTGGCGTGTGTGATGTTCTCTGGGAGATCTTGAGCCGTTGGATCTGAGATCGTGGCTCACGTCCTCCCATACCCTTGTGAGTTTTAGAAATTCGGTGAAGTCTTAGTTATAGACTGAAATAAGGTATAGACTTTAGAATTTCATATCTTCTTCGTTTTAAATCCTTTTGAGGTCATTCAAATTGTGTTAGCTCTGTCTTGAACTTAACTTTAATCCAAAAATGATTGTAAGTTGAGTTCAGCTCCAGAGCACAATTAGCCACTAGGTTTTAAAACTCCTTTGAATATACACTCAAAATTTATGTTTAACTTGTAAAACCCATAACTAATGCTCAGAGGTTATTTGTGAGTAAACCCAATTTTGTTAGCTTCCTCTAATAATGAACTCACTGTGAGAATTAGTTCTGAGCATGTTGCTGTTATAGAAATGAGGACTTGTGCATTATAATTTTGTTCAAGTTCTTGTTTTTGAAAAATTATAGAAAGTGCATAATAGCTCCAAATGAGATGAACTCAGTTGTGTTATTCATCTCATGAGGTGCTGGTTTTACAATAAAAATCTCAGCCTCACCACTTTTCTAGAAAATGTTGCCTCATAATTAAATTAGTGAATAGTGCAGTTTGGTAATTTTTAGGGCTGAGCAGAATTGTTTTGCTCATATCTTTTGCATTGAGAATCCAAATCAATTGGTTCTTGTTGCAATATTCCCTAAAAATCACCCTCTTGCTGCTGTAGAAAATTCAGAGAATTTGGAGTTCGTTTGTTGTGCTGTCTTTGTTGTTTTTCGTCGTTCTTATCGGTTCTTTCTCGCCTTTCCGTTAGGTTTCGACATTTGTGGTGATCCCGAGAGTGACCCTCCACAACAAATTGACCAGCAACAGCAAGGCAAGCAGTTTGATCATTTCCATCATTGTCCCATTACTTTAAAGCTTAATATATCGTTTTACTTCTATGTATGCATGCTACTTTGTGTTAAATGTCGTTAGTAATCCTATAGTCGCATAATCTGTAGGAATTCTTTATCCTCTACTACCAATGAGCCTAGGTTATTCGCTGTGGTTTGAGCTCGTTGGATGAGCTCTTATCACTTAGTAGTTGCGTTTCCTACTGCTTAGACATGCTTAGCTATCGGTAGTATTAGGCGATCATCGACTTAGTCGATGGTCTTGATCACTCAAAATGATTATTACTCCTATATGTCCAGCACTTGTGCTTTGATTAATTTGTAAAATCAAAAGCTGAAAATAAAAGATTGATTTAGACTTGGGCATATTGGATGGATGGTGCGGTTTTTGGAATGTGGTGGTATGCCTGGGTCCCTAAGGACCGAGTACTTGGGTCACTAAGCCAAGCGCTTTTGCGTACTAACCACGCGAGGGCATATGGAACCCTCTTGACTAAGTACTCTAGGAGGTGTTAATTATGAGCGAGCTCGGTTGGTGTGTTTTCAAAAACAAATGTATATGTATAGTGTGGGAGGGAGCATTAGCTTCCTGAAGGTTGTGTGATGTCTCCTTCTCCCGTGGGTTGTGCAGCTCGTAATTAGCATTCATCCTTTGGAAAGGTCTCGTAGGACTTAGCGTGCCGCCACACCTTCTAAGTGTGCGTAAAGGAAAGGCGATCGGCGTGTGGAGTACAGTGGTACACCTGCAGGATAAAACTATTCAATAGCCTCATCCTAGGTTATGGACATGCTTGGTAAGGTCGTTCAAGACTAGTCTCAAACTTTTAATTAAAACTTGATGGGTTGGTATGAATGGATGTTCATGCTATTGTTGTGGTGACTTGGGTTAGTCACTTCCGTGATTGTTCTTGTTGTTGTTATTATGTTATTATCGCGTTGTTATTTCAACAATTAAAAATGCTTTGTCAAATTGCTTTCAATCTACTATGTTATTGCAAATGAAACTTGCTTTATGCTAAAATGAGTCCAAAGCCTCATCCACTTAAATCAAGCTTGCATGTAGCTAAATTATAGTTCTGTTATCTTACACGTCAGTTTTGCGAGTACAATAAACAAGTTATTGTACTCATTTGCTTTGCTTAACAACTTTGTTGCAGAGGAGGTAGAGCCCAAAGGGCTTTACTTTTATGAAATGTCTTGGTGGTTGGGAGAGCGACTAGCTTGGCGGTCCTGGTCGATTGCCTTGTGGGCTAAAGGCACACCGGTTGGCTCTTATTTTGGCCATCTTTATGGCACTTTTGCTTCATTGTTATCTTTTGTAACTATTGTTATTTGGCCTAAGGGCCTCTCTTTTGTAATATCTATTCCATATTAATGTTAACTTCGGTTTGTTGCTTATGTACTATGTGTTGTATGGAATTGATGCATTCTTTTGTTGTGAGGTATGTGTACGCATTCGGGGAAGTATACATCTCTCGAGACCGAGTTTATTTGGTTGATAATACTAGGGTCATTTGGATGACTAAGTATTATGAGCCTAATAAACGTCGGGGTCTCACAGTACCGGAAAAAGGCACAACGACAAAGAGTGCAAATAAATACACAAGAACAGACAAATGAACTCCAAATTGAACAAGACCTATGCCAATGGCAAGATCTTGAATTTACAAAATTTGAGAAATTTATTTCATAATTTTTGGAGCTATAACGGAGGAGAACGGAATTTACGAAGATTAAATGAATTAAATGAGAAAGAGAGAGAGAGAGAATGGTCCACAAACACAAATGCCATGGGTGGTCTATGCACGCAGTGGTGCAGTCCATGGGACCAAGGCATAGAAGGGCCTTGGGCGTGAGAGCAAGGGTGGACCACGCAGTTTACTGTGCATAGGGCCCACGGGTCAGTGAGAGCAAAGGGAGATTTAAGACACAATTAATGGCTAATGATTAATTAGGGTTTTAAGACTGGTCATTAAGGCTAATGACGAGGGGTGATGCAGGGTGTGCCACGCGTGAGCACTCGTGGGCGCTGGGTCCTGCTTCGCCGGCCGGAAGCGAGGCCAAGGCGGCGGTGAGCACTTGGAATGGGGAGTCAGGGGGGGTGGCAGCTGGTGACAAGGTGGCGGCGCCGGGAGGATGGATGTCGCCGGCGGCAGGTGGAGTTAGGCGGCGGCGGCGTCTTGGTGACGGCAAGGAGGGTGGTCTAGTGGCGGGTTGAGCCGGGAAAGGTGAGCACCGGGTGGCTCTCGGTGAGGCGGAGCCAATGGGCTCAACGGGGAGGCTGGAGAGGGTCTGTAGGCGGCAGCGGATGCTGGGGAAGGCGGCGGCCGGAGGCGGTGAAGAAGGGCGATTGCGGCGGCAGCGGTGGATGAAACTTCACGGGGGTTGAGGCGAAAGGCTCCTGGTGGCCGGAGTAGCGAGATGGTGGTGGAGGCGACGGCAACCGAAAAGGGGAAAATGGCGGTTTTTGCTTGTGGCTTACCCAGGAGCTCGGGGGTGGCGTGAAGGTGAGCAAGGGCACAGGGGGGAGCTTTATAGGTGGTCAAGGCTTGGGAGGCCAACAGGAGGGAGCTCGGAGCTGTTGGAGGCACGCAGATCCGAGGGGGTGTGGCGTGCGCAGACTGCGCGCGGAGGCGACGGGTTGGTGAGGCACAGCGAGGGTGTTCGAGGGATGGCGTGCGCACCAGAAGGAGCTGGAGGTGGTGTCAAAGCAGTCTCTGAACACTCGGTGTGCAACAGCTACAACGGCCTTGAGTGCTGAGAGGGAGCACGGCCTTGTGCAACGCCGAGGGATGGGGCGAGGAGGTGGCGTGCTACGCAGGCGTTGGTGGCGGTGCAGCGAGGGCACATGAGTGGCAGAGGGCCGAGCGGCAAAGAGTGGACGGAGGAGGAGGAGAGGCAGGCCTGGCCGGAGGAGGAAGAAGCGACCAAGGGAAACAACACACACCCAAGGCTGCTCGGTCGAGAAAGGCCGGGGAGGAAAAAGAAAAGGGTCGGGCAGGTCGGTTGAACCGGAGGAAAAATGGGCTTGTCCCAAGGAGGAATGGGATGAGCCCAAAAGAAAGATGGAAAGCCCGAAGTTCAAAAAGAAGAAATTCGAACTTGAATTTGAATTTCAAAGGTCAAGGACATTTGAAACACAAACCCGAGCTAAAAGGAGAAAGGAGGTTTTCGCAATTAGTTTGGTAATTTGAAATACGGCAAAGAACGAAAACCTAAAAGTAAACATTATACACCGTCCAAAACGGACGTTACAACAAAGAACCTCCAATTTAGAGATTGGAAGCACACCTTTATACACCTTCCCAAATCCTCCTAGGCCAAGTAGATTCTTGCTCTTAAATCCGCTCAGAGCATGGAACAAATCCTTGTATGAGAAGCGGTGTGGCCCAAACTCGGCTTCCCAATCTTCGTAGCTCAACAGCCTCTTTCGCCTCCTCACTAGTAGAACGACGGTTGTTCCCACAAGGAGGATGAATGTGGCGGTGGCTCTTGGTAGGACAACCTCCAAAGACTTTGGACCAAGGTTTTGGGCCAACTCGAGGTAGCTTTGGCAACTTGGTGATGTCAATGGCTGGAGTAGGACGGTTTATACCCATGCTCCGACCAAGCACGCAATACTGATGAGTTGATTGGGCCAGATTGAAGCGAAGCCGACGTGGATGGTTCTTCGGCATTGTTGAGAGGTTGTAGGTAGTGACACTAGTGGTCTCAGTGGTTTGGCTACCCCGAGGGGAGCCAAGGTCACACTGATCAGTGTGGTCTCTCCATCGTAGTCCACCCACACTTGCATTTCCTTGCGCTAACGAGGGCCAAGTCCTCAAGATACCACCATTCTTGTCATCATAGAAGCCACCGATCCGAGTTGAATCGAGGTGAGACTATTGACATCGATGCCGATGTGGTTGTCATTGATGTCATGGAACTCGGTGTTTTGGCTACTATCAAAGTATCAAGCTCGATGCAAATATGCGATTGCTTGCTTTGCCATCACTTGTTTTGTTGAGGAGGCCCAAGTATTGTGAGTCTTGTGCACCGGAGAAATCCTTGCTCGGAGAGATCGGAAAGTCATGCCGTCAAGACATTGATAATCATCGAGTAGACAGCGGGGACCATGCCTAACACAAAGGTGAATGAGAAGGATCGACTTGCCCCATTGGGCGACTCGGAATTGCCATGGAGCCGGGTGGAATGCATGGCCTTTGATATGAACCGCGATTGGTCGACTCAAGAACACGAGATGGTGTAATCGTGGCTGCGCTTGCCGAGGGTAAGATTACTACCGAGAAGCCGGAGTAGACAAATTGGTCTCGCGCCAAGGCGTTGGTCGAGGATGATAGGTTTAGGCCAAGGAAAGGAGGAAGGGTAAAAGCAAGGATAGGCGCTCCATGTCGTGCACGTCTGCAATCTGTAATGGAGTGTTTTTGTGTACCAAGAGAGGTGCTTTCTGTTGTTAGTCTAATCTGCGGACTGGAATTTAATTGCAACCAGGGCAACCTGCTAAAATAGAAAGAAAATAATTTGCACTTAGATCGAACGTATATAGTTTTAACCTTCAAGTTTATATTCAATTTATGTTGGGAGAGGGAATTAAAAAAAGAGAGAGATCCCTGATGAACTATAGGTTAGGTTAAAATAGAAAGAGAAAAGGACAAAAATTTCCTATTTACAAAGAAACTTTTCCTTCTCATGTCTCCAAACTCAGTTTTGAGTTTGAGCTTAATTTTAAAATTTGATGTAATGCTCAATAGACTACCTCCTCAAATTTTTAGGAGATTTTTCATATATATTTGGTACTCAAACCAAACAATGGTTTATGTCGAACCGGGCTTTAAATATCCAAAACCCTCGTGTGTGTACTTAGTATTAGTCCCATGATCGTTAGCTAGTACACGCATCCACAACTTTGGCATACACATCCATACACAATATACATACAACATGAAACAAATATGATACTTAACTTAAACGATTACATCAAAGAGTATGATACACGGCCAACCGACCAAATAAAGTAATTAACAAGTATCGAAGTAGCGAATTAAACAATGAGCGTAATATATATATATATATATATATATATATATATATATATATATATATATATATATATATATATATATATATATATATATATATATATATAAACCAAAAGTCTAGCGACATGTCCATCCAAACCCTTAGGCAACAGACAAAGAATAAGACCTAGAAAGACCTGTCAAGAACCCTCCTAGATGCGGGTGCAAAGAACACGTCATCCGGCATAGACTCATTCTAACTCTGAACAACAATTTAAACTAAACAACAATTTAAACAAGATTTGTAATGTCCTCTAAAAATCTTTAAGGTGGATTAGCTAAGTGTAACATTCCCGTTTTCAAACGGCAAATAGTAATTATCGTTGTCGTTTGGATTCTCAAACCTTATTTTCAAATTAGCGTATTTTCTCAAAAACTTCTAACTAAGCTCGGGTTTGTGTTTCAAATCTCCTTGAAGTTCCTGAATTCAAATTCAAATTTGAATTCTCCTTTTTTGGATTTTGGGCCCTTTTTCAGTTTTTGCCCTCCTATCTTTGTGGGCTCAACCCCATTCCTTTTCCAGCCTCAGCCCAATTCTCCTTTGGGCTGGCCCATTCTCTCCCCCAGTCTTCCCCTTGGCCCGGCTCCTTCTTTTCGGCCCACCACTTCCAGGCCATCTCCCTTTGCCCTTCTTCCTCCTGCGACCACGAGCCTCTCCTGGCCAGTCACACTCGTGGCGCCACCTCCTTCTCCTGCCATGCCCACGCCACCAGCGCTCCCTGTGCGCCCGATCGTCACGCCCACGTGCACCACCCACCTCCTCGACAAATTGTCGCCCAGCCACCACGAGCGCCCACGCTCTTCCGCCGATCACGCCCAACACAGGTGCCTCTGCGTCCACGCCGTCGCTTTGTACGCCGGCCCAAGCCGCAGGCCAAGACGTCGGCCAAGACTCGCCAGCGCCTGTCCCACCTGGTTGTCATGCCTACGCCATCACCGTGCACCCCGGCCACCACGAAGCGCTTGCTCCCCACCACCGCGACTTGGTGCCCTCTCTCCTTGCCAGTCTTGTCGCCACGCCTGCAGCCACCTGCTCCCTTGACCTTGTAGGACCAGAAAGGCGACTAGAGGGGGGGTGAATAGGAGCTTGCCTAATTTTCACCTCGTTCAGATTCAACACCAGATTCACCTCAATGGCTATGAGAGCTATGAGGATTAACAGCAGAGAACTTGTGTTGAACTCAAACTAAAACCCCCAAAGCAAAGAATCAACAGAACCAAAATCTGTTCTAGAAATCGGTCAGACCGGCGTGTAATGGGCGGTCAGACCGGGGTGCTATCTGACCGGCACCATATGGGCGGTCGGACCGGCCCTGACCAGAAACAGTGAAATCAGCTCGGGTTCCAAAATGAAAATCAATCAAACTTTTGATCTACACGGCCAAACTTGACGAAACTTGGAACACACTTTCCCAAGGATATCTGGATCCTATTCCCAGCAACAATCATCCAGATCTACGTCAAAGTTTTTACCTTTTTTTGTTTTACCGAAGAAGGGTTCAAAACCGAGCAAAACGAAAACCTTGATCCTAAACTTGCTCTTGGGAGGTTGATGATCTAGATGATCTTAGATGTATTCCCACACATCACAGCAGGGTAAATGAGGGCAAGAAACCAACCAAAAACCACAGAATCAAGGAAGCACTCAAAATCATCAAAAAGGAAGGAAGAACAAAAGAAGACTCATCTTTGAATAAACAACCATGGATTGATTCACGATTGGTTGCTGGTTATAGCCACTCCCTCAAGGAGGACAAGAGCTCAATCCATGAGCACACACTCAACTCATCTTCTCTAGGGCCTAAGCCTCTCCTCTCCTCTCTAATCCCTAAGACAAACTACGGTTTCTCCAAAAGAAGTGCTTGAGGCTGCTGTGAACAGCACCCCTCCTATTTATATGAGGCCTAGACCTTTAAGAAGACAAACCCTAATGGGCTCCCATTAAGGCCCAATACAAACGGGTCACACACGCATGCATTTTTAAAGCGCTGTCTTCACTTCTCTTGACCTAAACCGCTTCCCTTGCGCCGTCTCGCACCGTGGTTTAGCCAAAAGGTCACAAAGGCAGTATTTGGTGAAATTACCAAAATACCCCTTCTCGATCCTTCTCCGAAGACCGAGTCCAATCCTGTCGAAGCAATCGCCTGCTTCGCCACGTGTAGGTTGATCAACGGCTCTCATCATATCGGCAAGTCTCTCCCGTCTGAATCCTATCAACCTCCAAGGCACTTGCATCGACCGCCGCTTGATCCAACCAGCTGCATCAAACTGCCCGCTCGATCATCCTCGTCTATTTTGCGCCATACTTGAGTCACCTGACTTCACCTGGCATCCATGATCGTTCTGGACCTCAACTCTCCAAGCTTAGTCCCGATCCTCCTCACCGTTGACCGTCGTTGACCTGCAAGCCACCACACAAAGAATAGACAAACAAACTCGAATTCGGGAATAAGTTCTTCACAACTTGACCCACGTTAGCCAAAACATGCAAATATGCAACACATATGCATTAACAAACATGGATATGACATAACCCCTAATCAATTTGTCAATTATATCAACATTCAGCACAAACCGGTCAAACCGCCGTTCAAAAGCCGGTCTGACCGACCAGGCCGGTCTGACCGCTCTCAACACGGCGGTCTGACCGCTTATGACCTGACAGCTTTTCTAACTTCGCCGAAAACGCGTGATTCGACAAACCATTAAAGTCATTGCCAATTGTTTCATCATCCTAAGATCATGGGCATATCCCTATGGTATCCACAATCTCCCCCTTGATGAACACATTGGCAATCTCCCAGAAAACGTAGTTTGAGGTTTGAAAAATGAAAATACTCGACGTTTTCGCGCAAAGGCACAACTTGGTCCAAATGCAAGAAAAAGCAAAGGAAATGACCAAGCTGGCTCCAGAATAGCATAGGTAAGTAAGATAAGGCAAAGAAAGCACAAAACCTTCAAATTCCAGAGAATAGCCAAAAATCTCACTTAGGTCCATATGAAAGAACAATTGTTCTATTTGACCTTCGATCATCGTGAGTCTTCAAGAATTGCAATTCAAATTTAGAAAAAGCAATAAGACTAAATGAATGCAATTGAGATGCTCCCACTCACTATGATCACCAATTAAAATCCATTTTCTCCCTATGACTCCAAAAAGCTCTAAAACAACATTTTGACCAATCTTTCTCCCCCTTTGACAATGAATTCATCAAGGTGCAAGGAAGAAGATAGAGCATGAATGTAATGGAATGGCTGCAATTTTGTAATTTTTCATTTTTTTTGTTTTGTTTGTAATTTGAGCAAAATGAGCCATGAAGATTATCCAAGAAGACTGTACAAGTATTACACCAAGCCATATTATGTGAAGAAGCTATATTCAATCATGGAAAAACATGTACATCAAAGCTAAGGCCAAAATAGCAATAATCTGAGATTAGGTGAATGGATAGCATGACATGATGCTCAAGATCACAGTTTAACTAAAGGTATCCAAAAATGAGTCATGCCATGTCTATAAGCAAAATGGAGACCAGAATCTAGAAATTGAGTCAATTTCAAGCACTATGATTTCAATTTTGAAACAATTTGTTCAAGCATTTAGAATTTAGCACTTTGAGCATTTTGCTGAAAATGATTGGTTTTATCATAGTAAAGCAAGTCCTAGACTAGGAGCCATCCACAACTGCCTCCTAAGCTTCAACCAATTGCCAATTTGTTTTCTTAGCATTGTGTTAGATCTCAAGCCTCACTACGACCATCCCAAGCAACAAAAGCTTAAGAGAGTAGTCTAGGTCATCCAAAACTCCCCCTGAGTTCATGCCTAGTGCAATGGCAAGCCATCTCATGAGAAAGAATTGGTGAGATCAGTTTTTTCGCACAGAAAAACTTATTTTTCATTTCCTTGACTTAAGAATTATCATAGCTCAACTTACAACTCAAAATAAGTTCAAGACTTAATTAAGCCTATATGACATGGCATGAATCATGAGAGGATCACTATAGCAAAACTAGTCACAAGATCCAACAAGTCATATTTTGATTCAGTTTGCTCACAGATAATAAAGCTAGCATGACAAAAGCTAAGCTATACAAGAAAAGCCATAAAAGAAGTCTAGCAAACTAGCACAAGACATGACAGGGTATAAAGCATGAAATCAAGTCATACAAGGATAATAATCAAAGCTCCATGGAGTTATATTACAATGCAAGTTGTTGATTTAAAATGCATTATGATACAAATGAACGCAAAAAGAGCAAACTCCCCCTCAAAGCAGGCCAAGAGAACTAATAACCCCCAACTCTCCCCGCAAAGAAGCAAAACAAAAAGAATCAAGAGCTTTAGTGAAGATATCCGCAACCTGCTACTCAGACTCTACAAAGTGAAGCACAACATCACCCTTCTCAACATGGTCTCTAAGGAAATGATATCTAACATCAATGTGCTTAGTCCTAGAATGTTGACCGGGTTTTTAGCAATGTTAATGGCGAAGTGTTGTCACGTAAAAGAGGAACACTACCCAAAGACAACCCATAGTCCTGAAGAGTAGATAAGATCCAGAGAACCTGAGAGCAACCATCGTCGCAGCTACATACTTGGCCTCGGCGATGGATCGCAACAGAGGACTGTTTTCTAGATGACCAAGAGATAAGAGATGTGTCTAAGAAATGACAAGTGCCAGAAGTACTCTTCCTATCCACTCTACACCCCGCAAAATCAGCATCAGAAAAAGCCCGAATAGAGAGAGCAGAAGAAGAAGAATACCAAAGTCCAAAGTCAAGAGTGTCCTGGAGGTACTGAATATGCGACGACCGCTTGACGATGAGAAGCTCGAGGAAGCTCGAAATTGAGCGCATGCACACACACCTGAGAAATTGTATGTCCGCCTCGACGCCGTGAGGTAGATGAGAGAACCAATCATGTTTGCAGATTCTTCCGGTCCACGGGCTCGCCATCCTCATCTAGGTCCAAAGATAGTGGTTGTGGCAATGGGAGTAGACATTGGCCTCTCGCTTCCCATGTCGGCGTCAAGAAGGTCCTTTGTGTACTTACTTTGATGAATGAAGGTGCCTTCTTTCAGTTGCTTGACTTGAAGACCAAGAAAGAAGGTCAATTCGCCCATCATGCTTATCTCGAACTCCCTGCTCATAGAATCTAAAAATCTGGACACCAAAGCATGAGAAGAACCACCGAATATAATGTCATCCACGTAAATCTGAACCAACAAAAAGTCACTGCCATGCCTGAGAGTGAACAATGTTTTATCAACCAATCCCATTTTGAAATTATTTTTTAAGCAGAAAACTCTTAAGCCTATCATACCAAGCTCTAGGGGCTTGCTTCAATCCATACAAGGCTTTGGAGAGTTTAAAAACATAGTTTGGAAACTTGGGATTTTCAAAACCAGGTGGTTGCTTGACAAAGACCTCTTCTTCTATGAAACTATTCAGGAAAGCACTTTTGATATCCATTTGAAATAGCTTGAAGCCCTTGGATGCCGCAAATGCTAGCAAAATGCGAATGGCTTCTAATCTAGTTACAGGAGCAAAGGTCTCCTCAAAGTCTAAGCCCTCTACCTGGGAATAACCTTGAGCTACAAGTCTAGCCTTATTGCGAACTACCAATCCATCTTCACTTTGCTTATTTTTGAAAACCTTTTTTGTTCTAATTACACTATGATTAGGTGGAGGTTCAACTAAGGTTCAGACTTTGTTTCTTTCAAAATTTTCAAGTTCTTCATGCATGGCATTGACCCAAGAGGCATCAGATAGAGCATGGGTGACATCTCGGGGTTCAAAAGAAGCGACAAAAGTAGAATGTGCATGAGAATCAGGAGAAATAAACCTAGAGTGAGTGACTCGCTCATGAAGATCCCCAATAATCTGCTCAGGTGGATGCTGTCGCTGAATGCGAAGAGGGGCTCCTGGTGCAGAAGTGGCCTCTACCTCACGGGCTATAGAAGTAGGAATAGAGCCACTCTGATCATCGGTGAAGGTAGGAAGAGGCTGCTCATCTGAAGCTGGTGTAGTAGAAGCGTGCTCTCCAACCATGTCGAAGTGACTGGAGGATGGATTGGGTCCTCATCCTCGAGTCATCATCGATTTAAGATGCTTTCTCGAATATCGAGAACCTGTACTGCAAAGATCGGGTCTAGTACCGGACTAGCCTCATCAAAAGTGACTTCGCAAGTCTCAACAACTTTGTTAGTGTCAAAATTAAATACACGATAGCCACGAGAATGAGCAGGATATCCAAGAAATATGCCATCGTAACATCTAGATTCAAATTTATCAAGGTTGCCATGTTTAAGAATGAAGCACTTGCAACCAAAAATCTTGAAATGGGAAACTTTGGGCTTATGACCGAATCTGAGCTCATAAGAAGTCTTACCGATAACAGATCTCAAGAACACCCTATTAGACATATAACAAGCAGTAGAGATCGCCTCAGCCCAAAACCTCCTAGGCATGGAATGCTCATCTAGCATGGTCCTGGTCATCTCTACTAGGGTCTTATTCTTCCTCTCTACAACACCATTCTGCTGGGGAACTCTAGGTGAAGAAAACTAGTGCTCTAGCCCCCATCGTAATGTAAGGTGGCAAAGGAAGAATTCTTGAATTCTATCCCATTGTCACTCCTAATGGCTCTCAAAGCACCAGGAAGCTCAACAGCAAGTCTAAGGACCAATTCTCTAAAATAGCCAAAAGCCTCGTCCTTAGAAACCAGAAAATAAACCCATGAATACCTGGAGTAATCATCCACAATGACAAGCACATACCATTTCCCTCCTGCAGATTGAACTCTAGAGGGGCCAACAAGTGTCTAAGTGCAAAAGTCGACCAGTGTCCATCACCATCACTAAAGTAAGAGGTGGATGAGAAGCGAAACCATCTTACCATGTGTACAGGAGTGCACACAAGGTCTCTAATAGCCTTTAGCCTAGGCAAGCCTCTAATCAAATCCTTGCTACTGACTCTAGTCAAATGGTCGAAGCCTATGTGTCCAAGCCTACGATGCCACAAAACTAGATCATGGGAGTGAGAAGCTACAAGACACGTAGGGCTAGAAGCAGAAGAGAGACTGAAATCAGCACAAAAGATCATCTCAAACCTAGAGATCTCAAAGACAAGCTCACCTGAGGAATCTAGAACTCTACACTCACCACTTTTAAACCTCACCTCTAGACCCTCATCAAGAAGCTGGGAGACAGATAAAAGACTATACCTCAGCTTACTTACCAAAGCGATGTCCTTGAGCATGAACTTGTTGTTGACACGTACTGTGCCCTTGGCTGTCACGGTCCCAGTAGAAGCATCCCCAAATGTGATCAATTCATTGATGGATGTACGTGTGAGGGAGGAGAACCATCTAGAATCTCTAGTCATGTGTCGAGAACACCCAGAGTCAACAAGCCATATGTCCTCCTTCCTCGCACGACGGACCTACAAAGCACGAATAGGGAACATCTGTGCCTCAATACTGAGGTTAGTGATAAAAGACTTGGGAATCCAGTACTGAGTCACACGATGCTTGGGCAAAGCAGTAGAAGCAGCAGTAAAATGGTTAGAAGCAAAATCATAAGAATGCACACGAGAACCACCTAGACCTCCCCGAATCGACCTACCAAAAGGTCGGTCCAAAAGGTCGGTACTTCCCCTGTCTAGATGCTACCCGTGGTCTCTCCTCACGATATCCTAACCCAAAGCGCTGCCTAGAGCCACCAAAGGAGTCAAAGAAGTCATCTACAAACCTGGCCCTATGTCTAGTAGAAAAGACAGGCTGCCTGGCTCTAGAGACTACAGTAGGTGAAGAAACTCCTCTAATGGTTCTCAAAGCACTCATCCTCTCCTTCCTCTCAATCTTGGCTCTACCGAAGCAGAACTCAACAATGTGGCCATCCTTCTTGCAGAAGGTGCAATGGTACTTGACCTTTTGAGGGGTCTGACCTGATGAAGCAGAAGCACCTGTCTTGCTAGAAAGAGTTTGGGCAAAACCTGCAGATCTAAAGACAATCTTAGATGGCTCAGGGGGTTCTACCTCAAACAAGCCACTCTCAACAACTCTCGTAATCTTAGGTGGATGGTTCTTGGAATGCTCTAGGGGATTAAAACCTAGGCCACTATTCTTCACACTCACCGTAGATTTATCGAGGATCATGTTTAGGTTCTTCTTCCCACTAGTAAATCTCTCAAGAGTCCTGTTAAGGTAGTCAATTTCATTGGCTAGCTCCTTACATCAGGTACACTCATTTGACTTGATATCCCTATCATACTTATCCTTATAGTGAGCTACCTCAGCTTTCAAAGCCTCACAAGACACACAATAATTATCCTTAATCCTGTCCAACTGCTCTTTGAACTTAACTCTAAACGCTTCTTGTATCTTATCTACATTATACCCAACTTCAGCACACAAAACACAAGAAGCAGAATCAACAACTTTCTTGGAAGCAGTCATAGACATGGATTGTTCAATTTTAGCTTTCTCTTCTAGTGTCTTGTTTAGAGCTTCATTTTCAATTGTGAGCTTAAGACAATTTTCACATGATGCAGATTTAGAGTGAAGGACCATTTCAGTCATTTCTTTTATTTTAGTCTTATTAATCTCACAATATGAGCAAGTGTGACTAGCATCAAATTTCATCAATTCTTTTATAGTGCTATCCAATTTTAATTCAAGCAAAGCACAATTTGAGCAAGATAAAGGAATAACGTCTACAGTAGTCACATCTAAAGCAATAGCATTCATGCAAGTATGACTAGGACTCGACTTGAGAAAATTTAGTTCATCAAAAGCATCTTTCAGTTGATTAGCAATAGAGGAATGAGCAGATTTCAGATTTGCTAGTTCATTAAGCAAGCTAGAGCAAGAATCACAATCATCAGAAAGATTAATGGATTTAAGCCTAACAACTTCTAGCTTCAAGTCAACAATCATGGTATCCTGTTTCATAATCTTTTTTCTTGCTTATTCAATTGTTGTTCAGCAAGGAGCAAAGCACGTTTCATATCAGCAAGTGAGGGACGTACCTCATCGGGATCGTTGAAAAGGTCATCGTCAGTGGAGGAGTCGACGCCATAGTTGTCCCTAGCCATGAAGGATATACCGGTGAAGTCCTGGGCCTTCTTGCCATGAGAGTCATCGTCGTCATCCTTCGTCTCCGAGTCCACATCGCTCATGTCAACACTCTGAAGAGCGGCAAGGACTTGGCTGACGAACTTGCTATAGTTGGGCTTCTTGCCTTTAGTATCTTTAGCTTGAGGATGCCTCCGAGAGTCCTTCTCCATCTTGCCCTTCAGCTTGGGGCACTTGGAGCGAATGTGGTTCGGCTCACCACACTCAAAACAAGTGACAGGCCACCTCTCCTCCCTGTTCCTCACCTTGTTGTATACTTTGGAAAATTTTGTGGATAGGAGGGCTAGGTCATCCTCGGTAGCTTCTCTAGTCTGCTCATCACTCGAGAGAATGCAAAGCGACAAGGAAAACTAGATGAGCTAAAATCCAATGAATCGTAAGAACTACCCTTAGATGGGTCGACCACCAAAGCCATCGACTCTGTCTTGGGAGACGCGAGATAAAGTCAATCTCATGCGTCTTCAACTCGGAGTAGAGCTTATCCATGGTAAGCTCACTCATGATAGTGTTGTCATTGATGGATGTGATCTTCATCCCTAGACCTTCACATCAAGAGCACCCAAAAGTGACTTGCATTCTCGGACTCAAGGAAAACAAAATCAACAAATACAAGATCATGAAGAATCTTGGAGAACCTCCCCCATAGCTCATCTAAAGACTCACCAGGCCTTTGCTTGATCTTTGAGTATTCTTTCTTGAGCTAGTTCTGTCTCACTTCCTTGATCGCAGTAGAGGGCTCGTGGTAATCACGGAGAGTCTTCCAGATCTCGTGAGTAGACCTCAAATGAGCCACACGCTCAAACTCAGATCGACTAAGACCATGGATCAAGAAGTTGCGAGCTTTGCTGTTAGCCTCAACATCTCGAGTGATCACATCGTCATTGGCCGCCGCGGATATGGATTTTTGACCTTAAGCCAAATAGCGTGCCCTTGAGCCTCGATGTAGGCATGCATACGTGCCTTCCAAGAAGCAAAATCAACTCCATCGAAAAATTGGTTTGGTTGAATACTTGTCACCGCCATGGCTCCAAAGACCGCTTAAGATCTATGAGAAGAGCTAACCGGCTCGATACCACTTATAGGACCGGAAAGGCGACTAAAGGGGGGTGAATAGGAGCTTGCCTAATTTTTACCTCATTCAGATTCAACACCAGATTCACCTCAATGGCTATGAGAGCTATGAGGATTAACAGCAGAGAAGTTGTGTTGAACTCGAACCAAAACCCCCAAAGCAAAGAATCAACAGAACCAAAATCTGTTCTAGAAATCGGTCGATCAAGTGTAATGGGCGGTCGACTCGGTGTCAGCTCGACCGGCGCCATATGGGCGGTCGGACCGGCCCTAACCAGAAACAGTGAAATCAGCTCGGGTTCCAAAATGAAAATCAATCAAACTTTTGATCTACATGGCCAAACTTGACGAAACTTGGAACACACCTTCCCAAGGATATCTGGAACCTATTCCAAGCAACGATCGTCCAGATCTACGTCAAAGTTTTTACCTTTTTTTGTTTTACCGAATAAGGGTTCAAAACCGAGCAAAACGAAAAACTTGATCCTAAACTTGCTCGTGGGAGGTTGATGATCTAGATGATCTTAGATGTATTCCCACACATCACAGCAGGGTAAATGAGGAACACAAGAAGACTCATCTTTGAATAAACAACCATGGATTGATTCACGATTGGTTGCTGGTTATAGCCACTCCCTCAAGGAGGACAAGAGCTCAATCCATGAGCACACACTCAACTCATCTTCTCTAGGGCCTAAGCCTCTCCTCTCCTCTCTAATCCCTAAGACAAACTACGGTTTCTCCAAAAGAAGTGCTTGAGGCTGCTGTGAACAGCACCCCTCCTATTTATATGAGGCCTAGACCTTTAAGAAGACAAACCCTAATGGGCTCCTGTTAAGACCCAATACAAACGGGTCACACACGCACGTATTTTTAAAGCGCCGTCTTCACTTCTCTTGACCTAAACCGCTTCCCTTGCGCCGTCCCGCGCCACGGTTTAGCCAAAAGGTCACAAAGGTGTTATTTGGTGAAATTACCAAAATACCCCTTCTCGATCCTTCTCCGAAGACCGAGTCCAATCCTGTCAAAGCAATCGCCTGCTTCACCACGTGTAGGTTGATCAACGGCTCTCATCATATCGGCAAGTCTCTCCCGTCCGAATCCCATTGGAACCTCCAAGGCACTTGCACCAACCCCCACGCCGCTTGATCCAACCAGCTGCATCGAACTGCCCGTTCGATCATCCTCGTCCATTCTGCGCCATGCTTGAGTCACCTAACTTCACCCGGCATCCATGATCGTTCTGGACCTCAGCTCTCCAAGCTAAGTCCCGATCCTCCTTGCCGTTGATCTGCAAGCCACCTGCACAACAATAGATAAGCAAAACTCGAATCCGGGAACAAGTTCTTCACAACTTGACCCACGTTAGCCAAAACATGCAATATGCAACACATATTTATTAACAAACATGGATATGACATAACCCCTAATCAATTTGTCAATTATATCAACATTCAGCACAAACTGGTCAAACCGCCATTCAAAAGCCGGTCTGACCGACCAGGCCGGTCTGACCACTCTCTACACGGCGGTCTGACCACTTATGACCTGACAGCTTTTCTAACTTCGCCGAAAACACGTGATTCGACAAACCATTAAAGTCGTTGCCAATTGTTTCATCATCCTAAGATCATGTTCATATCCCCATGATATCCACAGAACTCCAGCACCCAGCTCCTGCCCAGGTCCTCACCGCCCCACGCTGCCCTCGTTAGCAAGGCCTGCCCAGTCACGTCCCTGCCCATGCCAAGCCACCTCGGGATGGCGCAAGCTCCCCCGGGCCTCCCTCAACGGCTCCTCCCCCTTGCGCGCCAATAAGGAGGGACCCGAGAGCCTCCCTCTACCTCCCTTCCTCATTGCTCTCACTCCCCTCTTCTCTTGGTGAGTCTCCCCCAAGAAAAACGAAGCACCGCCATGCCCCATTGTCGGCCACGCCGCCTCGCCGCTGTTCTCCGCCCGGTGAGCTCCCTCACCGCACTGGCCCCGTCACCGCGCGCCTCAAGGCCTGACGAAGCTCACCTCCACCTTCTTCCTCCCTCCCCGCCGCCGGAACTCCCATCTCCTCTGCCCTGGTTGACACCACTGTGCCGACTCGATCGCCCCTGAGCCGCCCTGACCACCCGTCCGGCTTCCCCTCTGCGCCACTCCGTCGCCGTGGGCCTCTAGCCCGTGGCTACTGCTGCCGCCTCCTTGCCTCGCCGCCACCGCTCCCACCCCTCTCCAACGCTGCCGCTGCCTCCAGCAGGGTCCCCACCCTCATGGGACCCTGTTTCGCCCACTCACCGGTCACCCCACTGCCCACCTCGCCGGCGCCGCCATCGCCCAGTGCCACCTGAGGGCCTCCCTCTGCTCCCCTCTCACTGTGAACAAATGGGGACCGATTTGTTTTGCTCTGGGGCCCTGCCACTACAACAAAACTATCACGTAAAGACGTTTTTGTTTTGACGCTTTTATATCTATCTCTATGTCGAAAAACACCTCATATGTAAAGATGCTTCTCAAGACATTTTATGTGGCGTCACAAAATCTCTCGGCATACCCATCTCTACACCACCCTACGCCTGTCTCTCCACCTCCCCACTTCTTCAACAGCACCCCCCGGCGTGGTGGCTTGG
Source organism: Phyllostachys edulis (assembly GCA_036346405.1). Taxonomy (NCBI): domain Eukaryota; kingdom Viridiplantae; phylum Streptophyta; class Magnoliopsida; order Poales; family Poaceae; genus Phyllostachys; species Phyllostachys edulis. The sequence continues at coordinate 7,576,025 of CM070558.1, forward strand.
TGGGAACTCAGGGGCGATTGGGCGGAGTAGAGTTCGTGGGCAACCGCTCATGGCGGCGTCAGGCACGCAAAGCAGAGGGCGGCATCAGATGTCGACGAGGGCTCGGGGCGGCATAGGGTGTCGCTTGGCAGTGGATCTTGTGCGAGGCAACTCTAGGTGGCACTCGGAGCTCAGAGCGACGACCGGATCTAGGGCGGGGCAGTGTCAGGTAGCTGAGGCAGAGCATGAAAGGCCAGGGGTGCCGGATCCAAGCGGGAGGCATAGTAGGGGAGGCCCGGGGCATCGGAGAAGTTAGCTCCGTCGCTTGAGCCTCTATTCCTCGCTTCCTCCTCGGCTGCTGCCTCCGGTGATGAGCTCAGGTGGACGCGGTGGCAAGCGGTGGGGGATGGTTGTTGGTTAGGTCAAGTTCATGGGTTTCAGTGCATGTGTTGCATGATGCGTGTTTTTACTAACGTGGGTTAAGTTGCGAAGAACTTGTTCCCGGAATCGATTTCTCTGTCTACTGTTGTGTAGGAAGCTTGGAGGTCAACGACGAGGATGATCGGGACTAGGCTGGTGAGCTGAGGTTCAGAACGATCGAGGATGCCGAGTGAATGTCGAACCCGGGAACGAAAGATCCTGAATTCTCTGTGTTCATACACTAGTCCAGGATTTCCAGTGTACACAATCAAACCAAAATGATAACACAATCATATCATGAAAATTATATAACGATAATTCAAAGTTTTAATACAAAGTGGGCCTAAGGCCAAATAAACAAATAACACAACGGAAGCAAAGCAGTAGTAGTAGGCCACACGACTTGCCACAAGCAATCGTTTGGGGGTGTAGCCTAAGCTTCTGGGTCCTCACCATCCTGATAGAAGTCTTCTCCTGAATAAAAATTATTCAGCAAGAGTGAGCACTACTTCCGTGCTCGCAAGTCACACCCAATAATGAATTATGATGCATGCATAAAGTGAACAAATGAGGTTGGCAGGGTTTATTTGCATAAAACAGCATTTTCAGTTTAAATTACTCATATTAATTTCCAAGGCAATTTTAGTTTAATTAAAAACAAATTCTTATTTTGATTCATCAATCTCAAGTGTAGGATAATCTTCCATACACAAATGGTGAAGGACTACCCCCCTTGCACTAGGCTTTCTGCCCAAAATTCCCATTTGGATAAAAATATCCAAAACAATTGAGTTTGAAAACAAAACCAAGTCTAATCCATGAAAGGCTTTGCTCAGCATGTCCATGACCGCGGATGCGGCTATTCAAATAGATTATTACTCTGCAGAGTTTGTACAGCTTTACCCACAAGAGATAGTTTGCTTATCATGTCGGCCAATACACGCTTCCGAAGGCATGCGACTAAGCAACTATCACGAGGCCTTTACCCTACATTATTTCAACATAATTATGCCCGCTAAGGTTTCATAATCGTAGGCTTCGCACCAAACGATGACCCCCTCTTGCGCCATGCGGGTATTAACAATAAGTCTTCACGACACCCACATCTTTCTATGACATAAACATGGTGAAATAATATAGCTTAATTTGCCAAGTCTGCCCCACTCCAGACTTATGGTGGTACGAGTTTGGCTTAACAATCCGCAACTCACAAACCGGTCCTTATATGACTAGGCGACCTCCAAAACAAACCCTGGGCCTCAAACATTCATCGATTTCAGCCCGTGCATAAACTTGCACCCACCAATCTAATTCATCCAAGTCTAAACCAATTTTATTTATTTTTCCTTGTCAAAAGATTTTCAACACTTTATGGTAAAAACAATTGCTAAGCAAAATATTTTCAATATTATTTTATCTAATGGTGACAAGGAAATGACAATAAATATTCAAATTGGCTATACCAAAGGATTTGGAATAACTAATGATTTAAACAAGGAATTAAAATAATTGCACAAAAGTATGCATGCAATAACAATTTAAAAACAGAATATAAATATCTTTAAAACACTAGGATCAATATGGTCAATGGTATAACTTGCCTTCGTTGAAGTCTTGATACTCTAAGTCCTCTGAAGGATCGAACTCTCCTGAGTCGTCAAGTCTATACGTGAAAACACGACAAATTCAATCAAAATTCAAACAAATTCAAAAAGACAAATCTAACTAACACCAAATCAAATAATTTTAGTTTATTTAGCTAAATATTGATTTTATACAAATTTAGAAATTTGAATCACCAAAATTGGAGTTTGGATGCAAAAGATATGGGTTTGGGAAGTTTTAACCCTAAATCTGAGTTTAAATGATTTTCCCGAATTATTTTTCTAAAGGAAAATCCAACTACTGCGTAGGGATGACGTCAGCCCTCAGGATTTCAGAATTAAAAGAATTGGAATAAAATCCTGACATGCGGGCCCCACTTGTAAGTGGCTCGGTCCTCATGGACCAAGTCCACCTAGGGCAGGTCATTGCCACATGGGCAAGGGAGGCAACGTGGTGTCTACGTGGCACGCACGTGGCAGTGCCACATTGGCACAAACGGCGCCAAATGTCGGGACCAATAGTCGCTGCCGGCGTTGTCTTTACTGTGTGCCGACGAGGCGCGCAATGAGAGAGAAAGGTGAGGATGACGATCGCGCACCCCCTGTGACGAGAGGAGGATGGAGGCGGCCGATGGCGAGGGGAAAGCGGCGGTGCGGTGCGGTTCATCAATGAAGTAGCGGCTCCGGTGGTCCTCGGGGTGAATGGGTGCGTGCACCGGCTTCGCGACAGCGTGGCGAAGCAAATGGTGGTGGAGGCTAGGTCGCAACGTCGACGGTGGCAGCGCTAGAGGCGGCGGGGCGCTTGCGACCGGCGGCGACAAGAACTCGAATTCCGGCGAGCTCATAGGGAGAGAGGAGGAATGGGTGGCAGCGTTGAGTCGAGTGAGGAGAGGGGCGCTCGGGGCCTCCTTTTATAGGAGCCGAGGGGCACCGGGGCGGTGTAGAGATCGTGGGGGATCATGCCGGCGGTTGCGGCTTCGGGCGAACCAGGCGCGAAAAAAGGGGGAGAGAGTGGAGGGATAAGGCGGAGGTGGGTGCGGGTCATGCGCACGTGCGCGTGAGAAGCGGGGCAGTTGGGAGCGTCCGTTGGCGAGCTTGCACGCGAGCAGCAATGGCAGTGGGGGTGCTTGGCCGCGTGGAGAAGAAGGCGATGAAGAAGAAATGGATGCGGGCCCACACGGCAGTTTGGGGAAAGGAAAGAAAGAAATGGGCGAACGTTGGCCGTTCGATCTTTGATCTGACGGTCCGTGTTTGATGGAATGTTCGGACCGTCCGAACTCACCATCAAGATCAGACCGTCCAAATCCGATCCAACGGCTAATACGCGCCGGTGCATTTAACGTGCGGGTGAAGTGAGAGGGAGTGCGGTGCGGGCTGGCTTGGGTTGAAAAGAAAGAGGATTGGGCCGCATAGTAAAGGTTTCGGCCCAAAGATCGTTTTAGGATTTTAAACTGATTTGTTAATTTAAAATAATCCGATTAGTTCAAAAAGGATTTACAAAATAGCAAGTAACATCCAAAAATTCTAGAAAAATTCACAGAAATTCCTAGAGTTATTTTAGACTTAAATAAAATAATTCCAACTTTTAATTGGTAATAGTTTTTGTACATAAATTTGTTTAGCTTTAAAATAATTAGGGAAAAGCTTTTAAAATTTCAGAAAATCCACAAAAATCAAATAAGTTTTAATTTTCAACTGAATTTGAAATTTTGGGCTGTTACAGTGAAGTCAGTGGACTCAAGCATGGCACAAAATGGACAAGGATGACCGAACGGGAAGTTCAGAGCGACGGGTTGGATCAAGCGGCGTGGGGGTCGGTGCAAGTGCCATGGTGGTTTCGGTGAGAGCCGGATGGGATAGACTTGCCGACATGAAGAGAGCCGTTGATCAACCTACACGTGGCGAAACATGGGATTGCTTCACGAAGTTTGGACTCGGTCTTCGGAGAAGGATCGAGAAGGGGTATTTTGGTAACTTCACCTAAATACCGCGTTAGTGACCTTTTGCTAACCCACGGCACAAGACGGCACATGGAGAAGTGGTTTAGGTCAAGAGGAGATGTAGACGGCGCTTTAAAATCGTGCATCGTGAAACTTCGTTTGTGTGTGGGCTTGACGGGTGCCCATTAGGGATATCCTTATAGAAGCTAGCCTCCACTATAAATAGGAGGGTGCTGGTTGTGCACCTCTCAACCCTCATATCTGAAACCCTAGTTTGTGTTTTAGGGTTAGGACAGAATAGTGGAAAGGTTAGGGTTCTAGGGAGTTGGATTGATTGTGTGCTCATGTGTTGAGCCTTTGTCCTCCTAGATGGAGTGGCTGTAAACCAACATCAATCTCAAATCAATCCAAGAAAGATTTCACAAGATGAGTCTCTTTTTGTTCTTGCACTCTATTTTGTGATTTTGGGACTTTCTTTGATCCGTTGGTTTTCCCTTGGTTTCTAGCCTAGATCTTGCTTGCTGTGACATGTGGAAATGCATCTAAGATCATCTTGATCATCTATTACCTACAAGCAAGTCTTTGGATCATATTTTGGTTTCGACTCGGTTTTGAAGCAACCTTCACTAAAATAGAAAAAGGTCAAAACTTTGGCAACGATCTTCACAATTGTTGATTGGAATAGGTTCCTGACATCCTAAAGAAGGTATGTTTCAAGTTTCGTGAAGTTTGGAGTTGTGGATGAAAAGTTAGACCAATTTGTGATTTTGAGTTAGGGCTGATTTTACTATTCATTAGCCTGGAGGTCAAACCGCCAACTAGTTGGAGGTCAGACCGCCAATTACAAGGAGGTCTGACCACCCAACTAATTTGGATCTGAGTTTTTGTGTTTTGGTCTATTTGCTTCGGGGTTTTGATTGGATTCAATACAAGTCTTCCACTGTGCTTGTATATTGATCTTCATGGCTTTCATAGCTATCGGAGTGAAATTAGTATTGAATTCAATCAAGGAGAAAAAGAGATCGTGCTCTATTCAACCCCCCGCCTCTAGTCGCCTTTTCGGTCCAACAAGTGGTATCGAGCCCGTTAGTTCAATCTTGATCTTAACCGTTCACTAAACTTAGCGATGAAGAAGTACTCCACCAAGCCGCATATCTTCGATGGGCTCGACTATGCCTATTGGAAGAATCGCATGTGTGTCTTCCTTCAGAGCGATGGTCAAGCCATATGGGTGGTTGTTCGAGCCCCGCTCATTTTGCCCGAGGTTGCTACATGGGTTTGTGACCCTCTTGGCTAATAACCACAAGACAAAGAACCTTCTATATGCTGGGCTTGGTAGACAGGAGTATGATAGGATTTGCAATCTTGAGACCGCGCACGAGATTTGGCATACCCTCGAAACCTACCATAAGGGTTTGTCCCAAGTTAAGCAAGTACGCCAGACGGTCTTTAAGCAAGAATACAATAAGTTCGAGATGCATCTCGGAGAGAGCATCGATGATGTATTCACTCGCTTTAACAAGGTGATTAATCAGTTGAGAGCAGTAGACATCGAGTATTCTCAATCTGAGAATTCCACCCACCTCTTGGCTGCAATCAACACCAAGGAGTGGGAAATGAAGGCTACTGCCATTGAGGAGAATGTCAATCTCTCTAATCTTTCTTTGGAGTTGCTCTATAGCAAGCTCAAGACTCATGAGATCAAGAGAGTTAGTTATCCTAAGAAGGAGAACATGGCTTTGGTGGCTGATCCTCTTAAAAGAACTTCTGATGATTCTTCTGAGTCTTCCTCTGGATTTTTACTTGCCTGTTTGTCTGCAATCCATGAAGAGAAACTTAAGAGTATTCTTGAGGCTGAGTTAGCCCTTCTAGCCAAAAAATTCACATAATCCTATAACAATGTGAGAAACAAGAAGAGAGGTGGTGTCGGGCCCCAAAATTACGATTCAGGACCCTCTGTGTTTAACGCACTAGCCCAGGATCATGCTAGTGCACACAGGGTTAACAAAGATGGAAATCGATCCATACAAGCGAATAATAACATAAACGAATAACTTTGATTAATAAATAATGGTTTTGACCTTAAGGTCGAGTTTACAATTATTGAGCCATGCAGGGCTAACAGAGAAAACAAAGAATGAAGCAGAAGCGGCGGCATCCCATCGATTCACCACAGGCAACCGACTGGGATCAAGACCTCACGATCAGGCACCTTCGATGTACTCGTCCTCGAATGCTGGCGAAGACTCCTCCTCTTCTGCTTGATTCGTCAAAACAAGCGTGAGTACACACCGTACTCGCAAGCCACAACACAGAGATGCAAATTATACATGCTGGCTTTTTACAAGGGAAAGGCATTCTGTGGCGCTTTTGCATAAATACAACTTTTGCAATTTAATACAACTAATAGATTGAAAAACAAGTAAAACAAATAGACAATAATAATTTAACAATTTATTTCATAAAGACGCACAGCCCTAAGCAGTTATTCACATAGTTGGATGATTTAAACCACACGACTCCTTCCCATTACAGTTTTATGAAGATCTACCCCAAGTGTGATCTCCCGAGCATTGTCCATGACCATGACGCGCTATTCAATAGATTAAATTACACTCTGCGAGTTTGTACACTTTACCCACAAGATACAATCGGTGTAGCTAACACTAATCATAACAAAGCATTTGGATACCTTATCTTACTATGCTAGGCCCGTCTCAAAACAGGCATGTGGCTTGTAACATCCCTATTTTCCGGCCTTTTTAAAAATTTTGAAAACCTTAAAAAGGAACCATTCGGGTTTATTAATTTGCCACAGCTTAAATTGTAATTTAGAATTTCAAAAGTGGTTTAATTTGAATTAATTAAATCTTCATGATGGGGACGGGTTCCCGATCTTCCAACAGTTCGGATATGTTCGATTTAGTGGAGGCGCGACACAAATCGATTAAACTTCGAACAACACGTTCGAACCCGCAATCGCAGCACCACGTCTCCTCGGGTTATCAACGTGCGCTGCCGGTTGACCTCGCCAAGAAGGCTAATCCTCGCTTTTGCAAATCAAAGAACACAAGCAAGAACAAGGAAGAACACAGCGGAATTGCGGATGTATTATTTTAGCACTTTCGAAAGTTGGGGTCTCACAAACCGATGAGCGGCGAAACTGTTCAAGACAGAATTAATCTAAGGAAAACCCAACCCTAATGGTGGGGTGGCGGCTGGATATAAAGGATTGAGGGCGTGCAAAACCCTGGACACGCCCTAATGGCTCCAACACGATACAAAGCGAGCGGCCCAAAAGGCGGTGGCGCAGCACCCTGACAGATTCTGAACGCCCACTTGTTTCGACGATTCCTGTTGACTCAGAAGGAATTTTGACATGGGACCAGAGCCATTGGAAAGGTCGTCTTCTCAGCTTTCCATACATATGTGGAACGTCCAAAACGGAGCCCGGATGCGATCTGGGCGTCCGTTTTAGTCTTGACCTGGTCCTGGACTCCGAATGGATTCGAAGTCGGCTTGAGTTGGGACTCCAACATGATTCGACCGCCCTCGCTGGACTTGTGCGCCTCGTAGCCCTTCTCCAAGTACTTCTAGGTCCTCTCCATGGTTCCTAATCATAATTAAATCATTAGGTAGCAATCGATTCTCAAATGAACAAAAAGAAGTAGTTAGGAGCGAGCTCACTGTAAATTCAATTGTCGGTATGAGCTCTAGTGATTGGTCCTTGAATGTCAAGTGGAGGATTGTTGTGTGTATCCGAAGAAGTGATGTCCTCATCATCCTCCCCTCTTGAGCGGAGTTGTCCTCAACTCAGCCTCATCTTCTTCTCCCAAGTATGGCTTCAAATCTGAAATGTTAAAGGTGGGACTAACCCCAAACTCGGGAGGCAACTCAAGTTTATATGCATTATCATTTATCTTCTCAACTATCTTAAAAGGACCAGCAGCTCTAGGCATCAATTTTGACTTTCTTAACTCAGGAAATCTATCCTTTCTCAAGTGTAACCAAACAAAATCACCCTGTTCAAGTTTAACTTCCTTTCTACCTTTACTACCAGTAATCCTGTATTTTTCATTCATCTTTTCGATGTTTGCCTTAGTAGTCTCATGCATTTTGACAATAAAATCAGCACGCTCCTTAGCATCATTATGAACTCTCTCACTAGTAGGCAAAGGTAAAATATCAAGAGAACACGAGGATTGAATCCATATACTACGAAAAGGACTTACCTTGGTGGTGGAGTGTGCCGCTCGATTATATCACGAACTCAACATCGGCAAACACTCTTCCCACAGCTTCAAATTATTCGTCAAGACAGCTCTCGGCATAGTAGACAATGTGCGGTTTACCACCTCGGTTTGGCCATCGGTTTGTGGGTGACAGTTGTGAGAACAACAACTTTGTACCCAACTTGTTCCATAGAGTACGCCAAAAGTGACTCAAGAACTTGGCATCACGATCTGAAACAATAGTAGAAGGCATACCATGCAAACGAACTATCTCTTTGAAAAAGATGTCAGCAATATGAGTGGCATCATCGGTTTTATGACATGGTATAAAATGAGCCATCTTAGAAAAAGCGATCCACAACAACAAAATACTATCCCTCCCCTCTTAGTCTGGGTAATCCTAAAACAAAGTCCATAGAAATATCTGCCCACGGAATAGAAGGAACAGGAAGAGGCATATACAACCCATGTGGATTCAAGCGAGACTTAGCTTTTTGACATGTAGTGCAGCGAGCCACAAACCGCTCAACATCTCGCCTCATTTTTGGCCAAAAGAAGTGTGTGGCCAGAACGTCCTCCGTCTTCTTAGCACCAAAATGTCCCATCAAACCGCCTCCATGCGCCTCCTGCAACAACAAAAGACGAACGGATCCAACTGGAATGCATAGGCGGTTAGCTCTAAACAAGAACCCATCTTTGATCACGAATTTGTTCCAGGTTTGTCCCTCTTTACAATGCAACAACACATCCTTAAAATCAGCATCTAAAGCATATTGTCCTTTAATGGATTGAAGACCAAAAATGTGACAATCAAGTTGAGACAACATGGTATAGCGTCGAGACAAAGCATCAGCAATCACATTATCCTTCCCTTTCTTGTGTTTAATGACATAAGGAAAAGATTCAATAAATTCAACCCACTTAGCATGTCTACGATTCAAATTGGTTTGACTACGAATATGCTTAAGTGATTCATGATCAGAATGAATGACAAATTCTTTAGGCCATAAATAGTGTTGCCACGTCTCAAAGAACGAACAAGAGCATACAATTCTTTATCATCGTGGAATAATTAAGAGCAGGACCATTCAATTTTTCACTAAAGTAGGCAACAGGTTTGCCTTCTTGCATCAAAACACCACCAATACCAATTCCGCTAGCATCACATTCCACTCAAAGTCTTACCAAAATCCGGAAGTTGGAGCAATGGTGAGTGTGTAAGCTTGTCCTTCAAAAGATTAAAGGACTCCTCTTGTGATGGCCCCCAATGAAATCGACTCCTTCTTTGTCAACTCAATCAATGGTGTCGCAATGGTGCTGAATTCCTTGACAAAGCGGCGATAAAACCCTGCAAGGCCAAGAAAACTCCGCACTTGGGAGACCGTCGTGGGCGTGGGCCAACTCCATATCGCCTCCACCTTGGCTCTATCAACCTCAATTCCTGTGGAGTCACAACATAGCCAAGAAAAGAGACTCGATCCGTGCAAAAGGCGCACTTCTCAAGGTTACCAAACAAGCGTGCATCTCTCAAAGCATTAAAAACAGCACGTAAGTGATTCAAATGTTCATCCATGGACTTGCTATAAATCAAGATATCATCAAAGTAAACGACCACAAATTTGCCAATGAAAGGGCGTAAAACCTTGTTCATTAATCTCATGAAAGTGCTAGGTGCATTAGTTAAACCAAAAGGCATGACTAACCACTCATACAAGCGAACTTAGTTTTAAAAGCGTTTTCCATTCATCGCCAAGTTTCATTCTTATTTGGTGGTATCCACTCATAAGTCAATCTTTGTGAAAATTATAGCTCCACACAACTCATCAAGCATGTCGTCTAGCACGGGAATAGGATGACGATACCTTATAATAATGTTGTTAATGGCTCTACAATCTACACACATCGCCAAGAACCATCTTTTTTGGTACCAAAAGAACAGAACAACACAAGGACTAAGGCTCTCACGTCGTACCCACGGTCCAAAAGTTCTTGGACTTGTCGCTGAATCTCCTTAGTCTCTTGGGATTGGTCTGTCGCCGCCGGGTTTAGCAAACTCGCTCGAGGATCAAGTCAATCTGGTGCTCAATCCCTCGAATGGGTGGAAGTCCCGGAGGTATCTCATCGGGAAAACATCTCTAAAATCTGCGCAAAAGGTTAGTGACAGGAGCAGGCAAAGTGCAAGGCATATTATCAATAGAAAATAAAGCATCTTTGCACACAAAAGCATAGCATGTATCATTAATATCATCAATTTCAGCAAGGTCTGATTTTGTGGCAAGCATAACAGAATGTTTTGCAGATTTATCATGTTCCGTTGGATCATTAGCAAGCAGCTCGCTCCCGATCGGCCTCTATAATCTCAGCTGGGGTCAAAGGCAGTAAAGTAACTTTCCTTCCCTTATGCATAAAAGTGTATGTGTTACTACTACCATGGTGTAAAGCATCATTATCAAATTCCCAAGGTCGACCCAATAAAAGAGAGCATGCTTGCATGGGAACCACATCACAATCAACATGATCAGCATAACCACCAATGGAAAAATGGACTCGGCATGTTTGTGTTACCTTAGCTTTTCGAGTCATTTAACCCTTGAATATGGTATGGATGTGGATGCGATCGTGGTCAAGCCAAGCTTCTTGACCAAATCGAGAACTCACCAAGTTGTTGCGACTTCCTCCATCAATGATGACACGTCTTGCGCGGTTCTTGATTGCAAAGAAAGTCTGAAACAAATTATGGCGTTGAAGCTTATCGGGTTGTTGTACACAGTCTTTGAGGACTCATTGCACAATGATGCTCCGTGGCGTCGTTTGGGGACGCCCACCAAGGAGCGGTCGTCATGACCACCGCCATTGTCGTCCGAGGCGATAGTAATGTCATCATCCTCCTCGACATCCGAAGTCTTGATGTAGCCTCCATCTTCGTGGCTATGTATGCCCGTTGGCTAGGGCAATTCCTCTGCACATGACCAAGTCCATGGCAGCGGTGGCACTGAATGTTGGAGGAGCGGCCCGTGGAAGCCACGGAAGAAGAACTCTTGACTGGAGCCTGCAAAGAATTTTTTGTAGAATCTGCAGGGCGTGTCGTGGAAGGTGGCTTCAGTGGCGCTGCAGCAATCTTGTTCGCTGGTGGTGGAGGGGAACGAAAACTCGAAGAAGACTTGGGCGATCCGTCGATGTAGTCGTTCGCGGCGTGTAGGAGGGTCGTCCGGTGCTTGCCGTCGCTGATTCCTGGCGTCCCTGCAATTCTTTTTCTGCAAGCATAGCAAGCTGGAACAACTGGTTGACAGTATTAAAATCTTTATAATCAACAATGTCCTGAATTTCACGCCGTAACCCCGCGTAGAAACGACAAATCTTATCCTCTGTGTCCTCAACAACCCCACAACGCACCATACCCTTTTGAAGCTCAGCATAATAGTCCCGAATGAACTATCCCTTGTTCTAAGCGCTGTAATTTTTTTTTCAATTCACGTTTATATGAGGGAGGAACAAAACGATTACGCATAGCTTCTTTTAACTTGCTCCCATGTGTCAGGTTGTAGCGCATGGTACCCAGCTTCATTCCACGGATAATAGCAAAGTCCTTAAACTCACTAGTAGCTTGTCTAACTCTATGTTGTTCAGAACCAAATGAGAATTAAACTTCGCTCTACCGTCATCTCCCAATCAAGATATATTACAGCATCATAAAGGCGAAAAAAGATGGTATGGTAAACTTGACTTTAGCAAAAGGGTCATCGTTACCATGACGGTTACGGTTATTACCTCCCATACCATATACATTTTGTTTGAAGACGCCGACGTAGTCGTGCATCCGTGTCTCCTCTCGATCAATGTTGCCAACCGCATCATGCATCTGCGTCATCATCATGATGATGGGCGTCATTGACAGTGGCGGCGTGCCTCAATCGTCCATCGACCAAAGTGAGGTCGACCATCCGCCGCTCCACCGCTCAATGCCTTCGTGGTGTTCAACTTGGCAATGGCGGCGACGATGGTGTCCATTCGCGCGCCGAGATCAGTGAATGAAGCATTTTGTTTGTCGAGCGCAGCTTGTAGCTGGCCGCGACTAACACACTCGTTGAAATCGATCGGTGTGCCGTCCCCTTCGGTCCCTGCCATGGTTAGTGGAAACACAGGGAAAACAAAATGGTTATCCCTATCAACTACAAAAGAGGACAGTGGGAACCCGCAAAGGAAGTGGCTTACCAAGCTCTTACAAGTGTTCTTACCCTCGCAAACAGTAGGTGGTACAACCGGTGGCTGGTTCGTGATACCTGGAACGTGGTACTGCGATTGGAAGGGTCAAAAGTCGTGCTATCCCAAGTAGGTATATGGAGCTTGGAAGGCCAAATATGTTAGTGGAACACAAATGAATAACAGATAGTAATCTTTGAGTAAATGTCCAAAACACTTGGTCCTAGTTCTTTGGTCTAAATGTGTCCTATAGCGGTATGATATGATGAACAAGGAGTGAGTCAAGACCGCACTGAATAGTAAAGCAAAGATAGCAACAAGGATGGCCAGCAAAGACAAAGACAAATCAATATTTATCCCTAAAAACTGTGCTCTCTTTTTTTTTTTTTAGGCACGCAGTGCTCTCGAGTGCCCTTTTTTTTTCTCTAGGCAAAACCAGTGCGAAATTTTTTTTTTTTTTTTTGATATTTTTTCACAAAGCGAGCACGAAAATAGGAACCACACAAAGTTTCACCTCAATCGATGTAAGGTGTGGCCTCTGAAAATGATGAATGTCTTTGCAAAAGTCGGTGATGAAAGTTTAGAGCTCGAGTCTTGACTTTCCAGGCGAATTTGGGCAAAATAAATTCGCCAAACCCAACAAAGTTGGGGAGTTTGGATGCAAAATTTAATTTCAGCCAATTTCAAAAAAAATTCTGATTTCGAGGTCGATCACGAAAGTTACGGCCGTTTGAAGGAGGGCCTCCGAGTTATGGTTGTTGTCGAGGCCAAACGAAATCGGGTGGAACAAATTGGTGGGAATTGGGGCGGAAGCTCGAAAAGGTGGAGGATGGTCTTTGGGTGATCACAAGACTCAATGAGGAAAGGTCTTTGGGTGATCAAGAGACGCGATGGATGCCTCAATTTGACGGTGGAGAAAGCAGAGGGTGGGAGAAACAAAAGTTGACGCTAGGGTTTGTATGAGACGTAGCGGAAGCAAGACAACCCGAAATAAAACACGATCTAAACCAGCAACAAGACTCGACTAAGGACACAAACTCAACACTACGGACTCTGAAATCAAATTGTGCAAAAGGCTAAACGAGATCTTGGACAGAAACAACCTATGACTACAATTTTTTTGTAGGGCTTTTTCTTGGACTCTAGGATGAAACCGAAGACAACCAAGGGTAGGGTAAACTTCGAACTCAAGGGACACCTGAAGCTCTGATTACCACTTGATGGGAACAGGGTCCCGATCTTCCAACAGGTTCTGGATATGTTCGATTTGGTGGAGGCGCGACACAAATCGATTCGGCTTCCGAACAACACGTTCCGAACCCCGCAATCGCAGCACCACGTCTCCTCAGGTTATCAACCGTGCGCTGCCGGTTGACCTCGCCAAGAAGGCTAATCCTCGCCTGCGAATCGAAGAACACAAGCAAGAACAAGGAAGAACACAACGGAATTGCAGATGTATTGTTTTAGCACTTTCGAAAGTTGGGGTCTCACAAACCAATGAGCAGCGAAACTGTTCAAGACAGAATTAATCTAAGCAAAACCCAACCCTAATGGTGGGGTGGCGGCTGGATATAAAGGATTGAGGGGCGTGCAAAACCCCTGGACGCGCCCTAATGGCTCCAACACGATACAAAGCCGAACGGCCCAAAAGACGGTGGCGCAGCACCCTGACAGATTCTGAACGCCCACTTGTTTCGACGATTACCGTTGACTCAGAAGGAATTTTGACATGGGACCAGAGCCATTGGAAAGGTCGTCTTCTCAGCTTTCCATACATATGTGGAACGTCCAAAACGGAGCCCGGATGCGATCTGGGCGTCCGCTTTAGTGCGGTTTGGTCCTGGACTCCGAATTGGATTCGAAGTCGGCTTGAGTTGGGACTCCAACATGATTCGACCGCCCTCGCTGGACTTGTGCGCCTCGTAGCCCTTCTCCAAGTACTTCTAGGTCCTCTCCATGGTTCCTAATCATAATTAAATCATTAGGTAGCAATCGATTCTCAAATGAACAAAAAAGAAGTAGTTAGGAACGAGCTCACCTGTAAATTCAATTGTCGGGAGCGAGCTCTAGTGATTGGTCCTTGAATGTCAAGTGGAGGATTGTTGTGTGTATCCGAAGAAGTGATGTCCTCATCACTTCAACTAATTAAAGTTGGTTTAGTTGAGTTTTGTTGGATTTTAATTTGGTTTTTCCTTTGGCCTTATGTTAAAAGTAATTAATTGCAAAAACTAAAAGCAATAGTGAAGCTGAAAATTATTTTTACTAAGTCCTAAATAATTCAAGGGATTTCTGTGAATTTTCCTAGAATTTTTGGACAGCTTAAGCTATTTTCTAAAATTGCTTATGCTTTTCTGGTATTTTCTAAAAAGAAAAAGGCTTAGAAAATCTCCTCCCTCAGTTTGGGCCGAATTTCTTCGCCCATCCTCGCTCTAAAATCTCGCCGGGCATTCGCTTCCTCCCCTACGCCACCGTCCGATTTCAATCGGACGATCGCCCTTCGCGTCTTACCGCTCTCCCTTCTCTCTCTAACGCGCGGGCCCGCCATGTCAGCCCCTTCTTCCCCACGCGATCAGCGCCACGCCCTTCGCCGTGCGCTGTGAATCCCGCCGCCTCGCCATGCCTGCGCCAGCCCACTCGTCAACTCCACCATGGCGTCACCTCCCGCCTCCCGCCACCTTCGCCCCACGCCCTGGACCACACCACGCCTCCTCCCCATCCCGCGCCAGGACAGCCGCCATTAATGGCCGCGGAGACCTCCACGTTGTCCTCCTCTTCCACCCCTCCCCGAGCCCTATTTAAGCGCGCACCCGGACCGCCCCGAGCTCCTCTTTCTTTCCCCTCTCCTCCCCATCTCTCTCCCGCTCTCGTTCGGCCCCGATCGAAGCTTCTTCACCTGCCGCCCGTGGAGCTCTCCGCCCGCACCCTTGCCGTCGTCGAGCATCCCCGCCGCCGACCCGCCTCCCGCATCGCCCTTGAAAGCGACTGAGTCTTGCTCCTCCTTCGTCGGAGCTTCCGGGCGTCGCCGCCTCTTTCGCCCTTTTCGCCGCCGTTTCTTCCTCCCCATGGCGATCTTCCGTTGTTGCCAGATCTCGCCGCCCTCGCGCATCAGATCCCCTCGTCGCGATGGTGTCCTCGCCGGCCATTGAGCGCCGCCGTTCGCCGTGGCCTTCGGTCCCCGAAGCCCTCTATATGCCGACGTATGGCGATCTTTGGTGGCGCCACTCACGCCACCTCACGCCACCTCAGCGCCACCTCAGCCCTTGCGGCGTGTCCACCCAACAAGCACCGCCGGATTTTCTCTGATTTTCTTAAGGAAAATAATTCCAGAATTGGAAAACCCTAAAATCCATCATTTTATGTGTTTTCCTATCTTCCTTAGCCATAACTTTCTCATTCAACTCCGATTCGAGTGATTCAAATTTCTAAATTCATCTAAATTCCTTGTCTTCCTATTAGTATTTATTTGGATTTTATTTGGAGTTATTTTATTTATTTAGCTTTGTTTGCGCGTATAGGTTCCGGCGTTTCGGAAGATTTCCCAGACCCGACGACCGAAGGACCGCTACTCTTCAACGAAGGCAAGTCATAGACCTTTGATCATATTGAACCCATTTTTATAAAAAGTATATTGTTTGATATAAACATGCATTGCTAATTTTATAATAAATGGTTTCGGGTTTAGTTAATTACCTAATTGTCATATGCCTCCTTGATAAATTGCAATCGACATGTATCCTTGAATGACATAAATCCTTGGACACCCTAGGATGGCTAATTATTAGTTGGACATTATTGTACTACCAACATGGGCGCGCTTTTATTGCTTAGTCATGCTCTAGTAGGCGTTGGTCTCGATCTCATGATTCAATAAATGTTGATTTGCCCTAAGCGCACATGGTTTGTGGCTTGTGTAGTAACGACACTGTGTTGCTAATAATGCGAAGTGTGGTCTGTGTGAGACCACGACATTTGTTGTCACCTTACTAAAATTTATGGTGCCGGGACTAGGGTGGTCCTCGAAATTTGGGTTGAACCCAACATGATGAATTTGACTAAAGGAAATTATGGAATCTGGCGGAGCCACTTTTGTTAAAAGATGTTGTGCCATGACTAGGGTGGTCGCATTTGGCAGATTGAACAAAAATGATTTATGCTCTCGGACGAGTGGGTGGTGGAAAAGGTGGGTCCGAACGCACACTTGGAACGTGGAACAAATCTCGTCTCGAGCAACCAACTAAGGACTTAACCTTGAACCATTGATCTGGACCTCAACTGTACAACCACATGTCTAGATTGGGATAGACACAGCCGACTAATTAGTAATGTCTTGATTCGGTTCTGTTTGGGTTAGGAGCAGCGCAAGAGGGGGCGGATAGAGGCTAAACCTTAGCTAATGTAATCGAGTCGAAAGCAGAACTTTATAAAAGCCTTGTCGTGTGCTCTAGACTGCTTACCTAAGGTAGTGAGCAAAGGTATCGACGGATGCCAAACCAACTAGAGAATTCGTGTCTTGTGGGTAAAGCCGTACAACCTCTGCGAGTGTAAAACTATTTGAATAGCCGTGTCCCGGTTATGGACATGCACAGTGATTTCACGCAAGGATAGAACTTTTTTCAAAATGATGGAATGTTTTGGTGAATCTTGTTGATGGTCGATGGTTGGAAGGTGAGCAGGTGTTCACTAGTTGTTTCAAAGAAAACGCTTACTTATGTATTAGTCTTTTAAATTATGCTTTGCAATCTACTTATTGTATTTACCACAAATATTGCTTTACGCAAAATAGCCATAAAGCTATCCTTGTTAAGCCTTGCATGAATATTACTTGCATACATTTCTCTATGACTTCTCGAGTACATTCAAAGTACTCATGGCCTTGCGCCCTCTGTTTAAATCAGCAGAGGAGGGTGAACGATGAACTTCGAGTTCTATGAAGAAGACTTCTTTGAAGACTATGCGAACTAGGTCGCGTCCCTCACTCGATTGCGGTGGGCATATTGGGTGACCTCCACCGAGATGTTTTGTTCTCATTGCCAGCTTTACTCTGTTCTCTTTAGCCTGCGTGGCAACCGTTGTAAGACTTGACCATAACATCCCTTTTGCTTAATATTATTAATTTATCTGCTTCATCTTTAGTTTGGTTGTGTGGTTATGATTACACCAATGTTGTATCTGTGTGAGCTAGCTACTGATCATGGGACTAGTTCAGAATACACAGAGGGTCTTGGGGTTGCATACCCGGGGTCCCGACAGCGGTGGTATCAGAGCCATATCGACTGTAGGACGTAACCATAGTTAGCATGGTCGTTTAGTCAAAACTTCAAAATTTTATTTTATAAATCAAACCAACCATTAACTTAAATAGTATTCTCCTCTCACCTTACTCTATTCTCCCTCATCTTATGCTAATCTCTCCTTATTCCATTCTTAAAGTCTGACTTCTTATCTTTTCTGAACTTTGTTTCGGAATGTAAAGTGACCCTCTCATCTTGATAATCTCTATAGAATCGAGCTTTGCTTAGAGTCGCCATGCCAAAATAAGATAGATTTGTAGTGCAGTTACCCTTTTAATTTCAGTATCGATAGAATCGGAGGCTTGAGTTTTGTTGCCTCTTATAGCTTTCCGGCTATTGTTCATTGGGTTAAACCGACTTTCCCCAATTAGGTTGTCCCGTCTTTCTCCCATCTCTTACTCACCTCTGTGCTTTTCCCTCTTTCCTATCGTGCTTTCTTCCTCTCACCTATTAAACCCGAGAAGATCTGTGCAGATGGTTCAGACCCGCAACTCGGCAAGTCAGGAAGAACAAGTGGACGCCGTTACGCCACCAACCCTAGTCGCAACAACAGATCAGGGTTTGGGACAGTTCATGGCAGCACAGGCGCAATTGATGAATGCAATGATGCAGAACATGAACCAGATGATGGCTCAACAGAATCGAGCAGGCGGCCGCTCTACTCACCGTGCTAAACCGAACAACCAAGCAAATGCCATGCCACCTCCACCCCACTGACTTATCATCGGTCAAAGTGGCGAATTTATGAGGACCCATCCACCTACCTTCTCCAGCTCCTCCGAGCCTTTGGATCTGAGATGATTGGCTGCGCTCTACCGAAAAGAAGCTTGCCATTACCGGTGTGATGACCGTGAGAAAGTTTTGTATGCTACACACCACCGGAAGGCACCGCCATGAGAATGGTGGGAAAACTCTCACACGCCCATGAAAACCACTCGAACATCACTTGGACTGAATTTTGAAGCTTTCGCCTCTCCCATATCTCGGCGGAAGGTAGAAATGAAGAAGAATGAGTTTCGTGAGTGAAGCAAGGAACCCGTCGGTGAGTGAATATCTCAACAAGTTCACTCAACTCTCTCTATGCTCCAGAGGATGTTGCCACCGACGATGCTCGTCAGAAGCGTTTCAAGCGAGGACTCAACCCTAGCTTGAAGGTTCAGGTTGTTGGCAACGACTATGCCAATTTCCAGCAGTTAGTCAACAAGGCCATGCTCATAGAAGAGTCACGTCGCGAACTGGCGGAATCTCATAAAAGGAAGTCAATACAGCATAGTACTCATCAAGGTCATTCGCAGAGGGCCAGAACGAATGCTCAATACCCAGCTCATTCTGTTCCTCCTGTCACCTTGAAACCCTGCAAAGACACCTCGCCCGGCTACCCGGGATTCGCGGCTTCAACAACAACACCAACAACCAGCAGCCCAAGAAGCAACAACCTGCCGCAGAATCACTGTTTCAGCTCACAACAATCGGACATTATGCCAAGAATCGCATAAAAGCAAGGTCCATCACCAGTCAGATTCAACCTTGGAGCTACCCCAACCAGAACCCTCACGCCAAGAGCAGGACGTGGAGCCCTCGGACTCAAAGAAGACCAAAGAAGACCCTCGGACTTTCGGAAGAGGCCGTGTGAACCATGTCACGGTAGAGGAAGCCCAGATAGCCCCGGACGTCGTGCTGGGTAAGTTCCTAGTAAATTCAGCACCTGCTACAGTTTTGTTTGATTCTGGAGCTACCCATTCGTTTGTTTCTCGGAGTTTTGTTGCAAAGCATCGCCTAAAGGTTCGACTCTTAAAAATGCTATGTTGATTCGTACACCTGGTTCGGAGTTGAGTACGAACCAAGGCGCCCTAAGGTTAAAGTAATCATAGAAGGGTAGAGTTCTAGCCAACCTTATAATTATCAATGCCAAATCCTAGATGTGATTTTGGGTATGGATTGGCTTCTTGATCACCAAGCGATTTTGGATTGTGGTGATAGAAGCATCAAGTTGGTCACCAGATGGAACCAAAGTAAAGTTGAAGCCACTACGGAAAAGTATGATGGAGCCTTAGTCTGCGATGTCAAGATTACTTTATCTCGTGGAAGATGTCTTGGAGTCGAGAATTTCCAGATGTCTTTCCTGATGAGTTACAGAATGCCACCGGACAGGGACCTAGAGTTTGTCATTAACCTAGTTCGAGGACCGCACCCATTTCAAGAGACCCTACCGCTTGCTTGTTGATGACTTAGTCGGTGAAGAAGCAGATTGAAGAAATGCAAGATAAAGGATTTGTCAGGCCAAGTTCTTCGCTCGAGCCCTAGTGATCTTTGTCCCCAA
The DNA here is from genome assembly GCA_036346405.1 of Phyllostachys edulis. Lineage (NCBI taxonomy): Eukaryota > Viridiplantae > Streptophyta > Magnoliopsida > Poales > Poaceae > Phyllostachys > Phyllostachys edulis. The sequence continues at coordinate 7,596,011 of CM070558.1, forward strand.
GAACGATGGTACCAGGCGGATGTGTGTGGATTACCGCTCTCTTAATGAAGTCACCATCAAGAACAAGTACCCTCTGCCCAGGATTGATGATTTGTTTGACCAGTTACAAGGAGCTGGAGTGTTCTCCAAGATAGATTTGAGGTCAGGTTACCATCAGTTGAAGATTCGTGAGGAATGTAACATCCCAAATGTATAATTAGGGTTATTCAAGTATAATTATATGTGTAGAAATTAAAACTTTTTCTCACATCTTGAAAACCCCTAATCTCTCATGTAATTCTTGTCCAAGAGTTGTGTAATCCAAAAACACAAAGCTCTTGTTGACCAAAAGTCAAACTCATTTTCCAATTGTCTAAATCTTGTGCCAAACATTTGGAATATATTTTTCCTTGGTCCCAAAACTGATGTGGGACCCCTCTGAAAAATATCCCAAGATGTAAAACTTGTTTGATAAATTTTGGAGGTAAAACAAATCCTTGAACAACCTTCATGAATTTCCTGAGAAAAATGCATTGCATAATAACCTCTGGAAATTTTATGCAAGGTTCATCTCATTGTCAGCAAGCTCCAGTTAAAATTTCATCAAATTTGGAGTTCATTTGCTATCTCAAATGATTCTGCTAAGTTTCAAGCTGTTAAAAACTAAATTTAAAAGCCTACACTTGTTCCTTGGGCTAGCCATTTGTGCAGGCAAAGTGGTCCAAATTTCAACCCCATCGACCTCCTTTCCCACCTCATCAGGTCATAGCCGTTGGATCAAAGATCACGGTCATGATCTCCACGTGTAAAAACCGCAAAGACCTCCCTTCGATATCTATCACCTTGTCGAGTCATAGCCCTTGGATTAAGATCCAACCGCCCTAACCTCCCCTTGTTATCAAACCTCCAAAACCACCTTCCACCTTGGCGAGGTCATAGTCATGGATTTACATCCAACCGCCCGACCTCCCTCACTGTTAAGCTAAGCAAACTTCCCACCTACATGAGGTCACAAACCATTGGATCAAAATCCATGGTCGCGACCTCCTCCTCTTAATCTAACTATCAGACCTCGCTTTGGTTGTGCGCCCTTGGATCGAAAATCTAAGGCCATGACCTCCCTTGCCTTTTTCCGCCTTGGAGCTCTGCTCAACGCACGAGATCAATGGGCAGTTCGGACCATCTCTTGAGCCCTTAGATCCAAATCGGAGGGCTAAGACCTCCTTTGCGCTACGCGCAAGGCCTCAGACCTCCCCTTCGTTTCGTGCGTATCAGACCTCCCCATCAGGTCAGTGCCCTTGGATTTTAATCCAAAGGCCATGACCTCCCCCTCATGCTTTTATGTTCGCGTGCGGTTAAGACCTCACAGGAGGTCCGCACCGTTGGATTGAAATCCAACGCTTTGGACCTCCTGTCCCATTTTCCCACGTGCGCTTACACATTAAGGAAATCGGAGGGCCACGACCTCCCCATCCTTGATCGTGTGGCTGGGACCTCCTCCCAGCCACTTAAAACATAACGGTTCAAAATTGTCATCCGATGGTTAGGACCTCCCCATGGTCCTATCCAACGGTCATGAAGACCTCCCCGTTCTTCTCCTTCCTTGGTCATGCTCGCGAGCTTCGAGTAGTGAATTAATGCATGTCCATCCATGGGTGCGTTATAATACTCTTGTTGACCGCATTTAATGCGTCGACTTTTACGCCTCTCTGTCACCGGACACGCCCTTTGTGTCAACTTTACATCTTGTCCAATGCCCTAGACCGTGCCATGGGCCAAGCTCACCATGAGCTTAGCCAGGTGGTCCATGACCTCCTTGCCCTTAGGATAAAACCACCCCATGGTTTCCTGGCTTCCTTTACACGCCATTGTTCCTTGCTCGCTCTCCTGCTTGTGAGCTCTAGACCACCAAAGTTTCCTTGGCCGCCATTCTTTGGAGCTTGAAGCCCCTCGGTGGGCAAGGGTCATTGGAGATTTCTTCTCCCTCTCCTTGCTTCCATTTGTGCCTTCCTCCGGGACCAAGACCTAACTTGTTTTGGTTTGGGCATTTACAGAGGTGGACAAAGTGGAATCTGAGCTGAGCTTTGGCCGTGGAGCAACCCCATCTTCTCCAAACTCGGTCTTCACCTTCCTCCACTTCCCAAAGACCTTAGGACCTCCAGTACTCCTCCCGTTAGTCCCTTAGCTGCTGGCACCAAGATGTATGATGTCGCGGAGCTTTTTATTTGGGCGACGCTGAATGTCGCATGAGCTCTATTTTGCATTTTTGTCTTTGGCCGTGGTGGTCATTCTTGCCCTCTCCGGCTCGCGGCGTTTAAAACGCCCGCCGCTGAGAGTAGGCCCTCGGGATGCGCTCAGCTATTGCGGTCCCGCGGTGCCCTCGGTCTTGCGCCCGTGCCCTAAATCGCCGGCGATAAGCCGTGGGGCGTCCTCAAATTTTTGTCGGACGTCCCGACCGTGCCATTGTCGCGTTTTAGGACAAAGATTTGCCGCTTTAATACCTCAATCATTGTAATCATTGGGTGGGTCTTAAATGCCTTTTAATCCGCCTTTGTTGCGCATTTAAGATCTTGCGCGGACCTCCTCGCTGTCTGCGGCGCATTTATTCCATGTCCAAGCGGCGTGCGCGCTGGAGTACAGGGCGTCCAGACCTCCTCCGAGGAGATCTGGAGCGTCCAAGACCTCCCCTTGCGCGATCGTGGCCGTCCAGACCTCCTTGGAGGTCTGTGACGTTTAGATCTCTGCATAGGACCTCCTCGAGGTCATCTCACCGTTGAGGACCTCCCCTATAAATCTGGTCCGTCCGGACCTCCCCCTCATCGTTGTGGTCCGTTGGATTCTCCATCTACGGCCACGACCTCCCTCACCTCGCGCGATGTGCGTTGCTAGGAGGTCCAGAACCTCTGGACCTCGTGGAGCGCGTGTGCGTTGTTCTCCTGGGAGGTCCTGAGCCGTTAGATCTATGATCTGTGGCTCACGTCCTCCCTTGTATTTCTGGTTTTAGAAATTCCAGTGGACTCTTAAGTATAAACCAAATAAGGTATAAACTTTAGAATTCCATATCTTTTTCATTTTAAATCCAAATGAGGTCATTCAAATTGTGTTAGCTCTGTCTTGAACTTGACTTTAATCCAAAAATGATTGTAAGTTGAGTTCAACTCCAGAGCACAGTTTTGCCATTAGATTTTGAAACCAACTTTAAATATACACTCAAATTAATGCTTCACTTGTAAAATACATAACTAATGCTCTGTAGATTATTTTTGGGTGAGACCAACTTTGTTGGTTTCCTCTAATAATGAACTCACTGTGAAAATTAGTTTTGAGCATGTTGCTGTTATAGAAATGAGGACTTGTGCATTATAATTTTGTTCAAGTTCTTGTTTTTGAAAAATGGTAGGAAGTGCATAATAGCTCCAAATGAGGTGAACTCAATTGTGTTATTCATCTCATGAGGTGCTGGTTTCACAGTAAAAATTTCAGCTTCACCACTGTTCTAGAAATTGTTGCCTCATAATTAAATTAGTGAATAGTGCAGTTTGGTATTTTTAGGCTGAGCAGAATTGATTTCATCATATCTTTTGCATTAAGAATCCAAATCAATTGGTTCTTGTTGCTAAATTCATGATAAATCATTGTCTTGCTGCTGTAAAATTTTTATAGCATTCGGAGAAGTTTCTCTGTTGCGTCTTTTGGTTTTTCGTCGTTCTTATCGGTTCTTTCTCGCTTTTCCGTTAGGTTTCGACATTTGTGGTGATCCCAGAGTGACCCTCTGCCACAACTTGGCCAGCAACATCAAGGCAAGCAGTTTGATCATTTCCATCATTGTCCCATTACTTTAAAGCTTAATATATTGTTTTACTTCTATGTATGCATGCTACTTTGTGTTAAATGTAAGCTAGCAATCCTATAGTTGCATAATCTGTAGGAATTGTTTATCCTCTACTACCATGAGCCTAGGTTATTTGCTGTGGTGGGAGCTCATTGGATGAGCTCTTATCACTTAGTAGTTTCGATTTAAATTGCTTAGACATGCTTAGTTATCGGTAGAAATGGGCGATCATCGACTTAGTCGATGGTCTTGATCACTCAAAACTGATTATTACTCCTTTATGTCCAGCACTTGTGCTTTGATTAATTTGTAAAATCAAAAACTGAAAATAAAAGATTGATTTAGACTTGGGCATATTGGATGGATGGTGTGGTTTTTGGATGTGGTGGTATGCCTGAGTCAACAAGGACCGAATTCTTGCGCCATTGATCCAAGCAATTTTATGCTAACCACACGAGGGGGATATGGGACCTCTCTTGACTAAGTACTTTGGGCGGTGCTAATTGGGGTCGCTCGGTTGGTGTGTTTTAAAGATAAAATGTGTGTGTGTGTGGTGTGGGAATGGAACAGTGGCGAAGTGGTTAGAAATTTGTCTATTGTGTCCTTATCCCGTGGGTTGTCTTGGTCGTAATTAGCATCGTCCATTGGAAATGTCTCGTAGGACTTAGCTGCGTGCAAGCACACCTAAGGTAGTGTGCTTAAAGGAAAGGCGGTCGGCGTGTGGGTACATTGGTACACCCTGCGCAGGATAAAACTATTGAATAGCCTCGTCCTAGGTTATGGACACGCTTGGTTATTTCCCGTAAGAATTAGACTACAACCTTTAATTAAAACTTGACATGGTTGGTATGAACGGGGAGTTCATGCTATTGTTGTGGTGACTATTGGGTTAGTCACTTCGAGTTGATCTTGTTGTTGTTACTATGTTATTTATCTCGTTGTTATTTCAACAATTAAAATGCTTTGCCAAATTGCCTTCAATCTATTATGTTATTGCAAATGAAACTTGCTTTATGCTAAAATGAGTCCAAAGCCTCATCCACTTAAATAAAGCTTGCATGTAGCTATTTATAGTTCTGTTATCTCACACGTAAGTCTTGCGGAGTACTTTATGTACTCATCTGCCCGTGGTTGTGGCATTCTTGTGGCTTTTGTTGCAGAGGAAGAAGGGGAGCTCCTAGAGCCTCTATTTTGTGCTACGTGTTGCGGCTTCTTGACGACTAGCTTGGCGGTCGGTCACGATGCCTAGGGTTAAGGCACCTTGATTGGCTTTGTGTTATAGCCATCTTTATGGCACTTTTGCTTCATTGTTATCTTAGTGTTTGTTGTTATTTGGCGAAGGCCCTCTTTTGTAATAACCTATCCTTATTAATATTAACTTCGGTTTGTTGCTTATGTACTATGTGTTGTATGGAATTGATGCATTCTTTTGTTGTGAGGTATGTATCTTGCATTCGGGAGTATACATCTCTCGAGACTGGTTTATTTGGTTGATAATACTAGGGTCAATTGGATGACTAAGTATTATGAGCTTAATAAATCCGGGTGCTCACAAGGAAGATATACCGAAGACAGCTTTCTCAACCCGATATGGACTGTATGAGTATACGGTCATGTCTTTTGGATTAACCAATGCACCAGCTTACTTTATGAACTTGATGAATAAAGTATTCATGGAGTATCTGGATAAGTTCGTCATTGTCTTTATTGATGATATCCTAATCTACTCTAAGAGTGAAGAAGAGCATGAAGAGCACCTTCGCTTGGTTCTGACTAAGCTTAGAGATCATCAACTCTATGCTAAATTCGACAAGTGTGAGTTTTGGATGAAGGAAGTTACCTTTTTGGGACACGTCATGTCTGCAGAAGGAGTCGCCACAACCCTAGTAAAGTCAAGGATGTGCTCAACTGGGAGTCACCCAAGTCGATTACCTCAGTCAAGTTTCCTTGGAATGGCAGGTTACTACCGTCGGTTCATAGAAGGATTCTCAAGAATAGCAAGACCCCTTACCCAATTGCTGAAAAAGGAAAAGAAATTTGCTTGGACGCCAGATTGTGAGCAAAGTTTTCAAGAATTAAAGAAGCGTTTGACCACCGCCCAAAGGCCTTGACTACTCGATGTACTAAGGATTTTGAGATTTTCTGTGATGCATCTCGTCAAGGTCTCGGTTGTGTTTTGATGCAAGAAAGGAAAGTGGTAGCATATGCTTCACGCCAATTGAAGCCTCATGAAGTCAATTACCCCACTCATGACTTAGAATTGGCCTGCCGTAGTGCATGCTTTAAAGATATGGCGCCATTACCTCATCGATGTCATTTGTGAAGTGTACACAGATCATAAGAGTTTGAAGTACATTTTCACCCAAGCGGATCTGAATATGAGACAAAGAAGATGGTTGGAATTGATAAAGGATTACAACATGGGAATTCATTATCACCCCGGCAGAGCAAATGTTGTAGCAGATGCTTTAAGTAGAAAGACCCATCGCAATACTCGATGATCAAAGAAAGTCACCACAGATTGCACTAAGAATTTCAAAAGCTCAAGCTTGAGTTAGTTGAAGAAGGTTACTTAGCTACCTAGAAGTGCAACCAACTCTTGAGGATCAGATCAAGAAAGCCCAGGAAGAAGATACAGATATCAAGGAAATCAAGAGAAACATGAGGCGGGTAAATCCTTAAGATTTTCGTAAGATGATCATAAGGTGTCCTATGGTTTGACAAGCGTATTTGTGTACCGGATCGGAAGGAACTCAAACGCAGTTAATACTCAAGGAAGCTCTTGAAACCTTGTACTCCATTCACCGGAAGCACTAAAATGTATCAAGACCTCAAGGAATTCTATTGGTGGCCTAGCATGAAGCGTGAAGTTCTTGAGTATATTGCACAATGTGATGTTTGCCGGCGAGTTAAAGCCGAGCATCGAGACTTCTTTGGACTTTTGCAACCTTTGAGCATACCGAATGGAAATGGGAAGAAATCGGAATGGATTTTATCACCGGTCTCCCAAGGACTAAAGCTGGATATGATTCTATCTCGGTAATTGTCGATCGCCTAACAAAAGTGGCTCACTTCATCCCAGTCAAGACCACCTACTCAGGAGACAGACTTGCAGAACTGTACATGGCAAAGATAGTATGACAACATGGAGTACCAAAGAAGATCGTGTCCGATCGAGGAACCCAGTTCACCTCAAGATTTTGGCAAAAGCTGCACAGCGTCATGGGCACTAATCTGAATTTCAGTACGGCCTACCATCCTCAGACAGATGGTCAAAGCAGAAAGGGTAAATCAAATCTTAGAAGATATGTTGAGAGCCCATGCTCTCGAGAACTGCATCACCGGGATCAAATGCTACCTTATGCAGAGTTTTCATACAACAACAGTCATCAATCAAGTTTGCAGATGTCCCCGTTTGAAGCCCTTTACGGGAGAAAGTGTCGAACACCCTTGTATTGGACTGAGTCCGGCGAAGGACAAGTGCTTGGACCAGAAATCCTAAAGGAGGCCGAAGATCAAGTTAAATCAATCAGAGAAAAGCTGAGAACAGCCAGCATCAGTGTAAAAGTTATCTTTGATAACAAATCGCCGAGAATTAGCTTTTGCACTGGAGATCATGTGTACTGAAGGTCTCACCTCTCAAAGGGATCGCTGCCAGAGTCGTGGAAAGCTCGCACCAAGATACATTGACCTTTTCCAGCTTCTAGCGAGAAGAGGAGAAGTTGCTTACAAGTTAGAGCTCCGCCTCGCTTGTCGAGATGTGCATGATGTTTTTCATGTGTCTCGATTGAAGAAGTGCTTATGAGTGCCAAAAGAGCAGATGTCGTTAGAAGCGATTGACTTGCAAGAAGATCTAACCTACAAGGAGCAGCCCATCAAAATCTTGGAAGTGTCGGCGAAGGCAGGACAAGAAGCAGATCCTCCGCCGCGCAAAGTTCAAGGAGCAATCACACCAGAAGAAGCCACCGGGAACGTGAAGAAGATCCCAAGGCCGAAGTTCCCGCACCTATTCTCTAGTCACTGAATCTCGGGTCGAGATTCCCTTTAAGGGTATAGGTTTGTAACATCCCTATTTTCCGCCTTTTGAAAATTTTGAAAACCTTAAAAGGAACCATTCGGGTTTATTAATTTGCCACGGCTTAAATTGTAATTTAGAATTTCAAAAGTGGTTTAATTTGAATTAATTAAAACTTCAACTAATTAAAGTTGGTTTAGTTGAGTTTTGTTGATTTTAATTTGGTTTTTCCTTTGGCCTTATGTTAAAGGTAATTAATTGCAAAAACTAAAAGCAATAGTGAAGTTTAAAATTATTTTTACTAAGTCCTAAATAATTCAAGGGATTTCGTGAATTTTCCTAGAATTTTTGGACAACTTAAGCTATTTTCTAAAATTGCTTTTGGTTTTCTAGTATTTTCTAAAAAGAAAAAGGCTTAGAAAATCTCCTCCCTCGGTTTGGGCAATTTCTTGACCCATCCTATTCTTCGTCATGCGGCCATTCAAGAACACTCCTCACCACCGTCCGATTTCAATCAACGGTTGCCATCATCGCCACATCTTCTCTCTCTCCTTCTCTCTCGACGCTGGGTCCCTGTCATGTCACTCCTTCTTCCCGCACAGAGCACGCCCGCCACGCCGCCCATGCTGCCTTGAATCCCAGCCGCCATGCCTGCGCAACCCACTCGTCCACTCCACCAAGCGTCACCTCCCTCCTCCTGCCACGCCGCCACCTCGCCACGCCTGACGCGCCACGCCTCCTCCCATCCCGCCAGACAGCCGCCATTAATGGCCACGGAGACCTCCACGCCGTCCTCCTCTTCCACCCTCCCGAGCCCTATTTAGCCTTGCCCGGACCGCCCCGAGCTCCTCTTTCTTTCCTCTCCCCATCTCTCTCCCCGCCTCGTTCGCCCCGATCGCTTCTTCACCCGCCGCTCGTGGAGCTCTCCGCCCTTTCCCGCCGCTGCCGAGCATCCCGCCGACCCCCGCCCCGGCATCGCCTGAGGCGCTTGGTCGCGCTCCTCCCTTCGTCGAGCTTCCCGAGTGTCGCCGCTTTTCACCGCGCCGCCGCTTTTTCCTCCCACGGTGACCTTCCGTTGCCGCCGCATCCTCGCCAGCAGCGTTCATCACCGCAGATCACCCTCGTCGCGATGGTGTCTCGCCCGCCGCCGAGCGCTGCCTCACGGCGAGCCCTCGGTCCTCGAAGGCCGCCCTCAGGCCGACGTGGCGATCTTGGTGGGCGCCAACTCACGCCACCTCAGCGCCACGTCAGCCCTTCGTTGGCGTGTCCGCCAACGACCGCGCCGATTTTCTCTGATTTTCTTAAGGAAAATAATTCCGAAATTCAGGAAAACCCTAAAATCCATCATTTTATGTGTTTTCCTATCTTCCTTTAGCCATAACTTTCTCATTCAACTCCGATTCGAGTGATTCAAATTTCTAAATTCATCTAAATTCCTTGTCTTCCTATTAGTATTTATTTGGATTTTATTTGGAGTTATTTTATTTATTTAGCTTTGTTTATGCCAGATAGGTTCCTGCTTTTGGAAGATTTCGCATTCGATTTAATCAAGCAATACGCTACTCTTCAACGAAGGCAAGTCATAGACCTTTGATCACATTGAACCCATTTTTATAAAAAGTATATTGTTTGATATAAACATGCATTGCTAATTTTATAATAAATGGTTTCGGGTTTAGTTAATTACCTAATTGTCATATGCCTCCTTGATAAATTGCAATCGACATGTATCCTTGAATGACATAAATCCTTGGACACCCTAGGATGGCTAATTATTAGTTGGACATTATTGTACTACCAACATGGGCGCGCTTTATTGCTTAGTCATGCTCTAGTAGACGTTGGTCTCGATCTCATGATTCAATAAATGTTGATTTGCCCTAGCGCACATGGTTTGTGGCTTGTGTAGTAACGACCTGTGTTGCTAATAATGCGAAGTGTGGTCCTGTGTGAGACCACGACATTTGTTGTCACCTTACTAAAATTTATGGTGCCAGGACTAGGGTGGTCCTCGGGCTGGGTTGAACCCAACATGATGAATTTGACTAAAGGAAATTATGGAATCGTGGCGGAGCCACTTTTGTTAATGATGTTGTGCCATGACTAGGGTGGTCATTTGGCCGATTGAACAAAAATGATTTATGCTCTGGACGAGTGGGTGGTGGAAAAGGTGGGTGCCGAACGCACACTTGGAACGTGGAACCGCTCGTCTCGAAAGCAACCAACTAAGGACTTAACCTTGAACCATTGATCTGGGCCTCAACCGTATAACCACATGTCTAGATTGGGATAGACTGGCCGACTAATTAGCAATGTCTTGATTCGGTTCTGCTTTGGGTTGGGAACGGCGCAAGAGGGGGCCGATAGAGGCGAAACCTTAGCTTAATGTAATCGAGTCGAAATGTAACTTTGTAAAGCCTTTTCGCGTTTCTAGATCGCTTACCTAAGGTAGTGAGCGGTGGTATCGACGGATGCCAAACCAACTAGATAATTCGTGTCTTGTGGGTAAAGCCGCATAACCTCTCGCAGAGTGTAAAACTATTCAATAGCCGTGTCCCGGGTTATGGACATGCCTGGTGATTTCACGCAAGGGATAGAACTTTTGTTGAAAATGATGGAATGGTTTGGTCGAATCTTGTTGATGGTCGATGGTTGGAAGGTGAACAGGGTGTTGACTAGTTGTTTCAAAGAAAACTGCTTACTTATGTATTAGTCTTTTAAATTATTCTTTGCAATCTACTTATTGTATTTACCGTCAAATATTGCTTTCTGCAAAATAGCCATAAAGCTATCCTTGTTAAGCCTTGCATGAATATTACTTGCATACATTTCTCTATGACTTGCTGAGTACATTCAAAGTACTCATGGCCTTGGCGCTCACTGCTTAAATCAAAGAGAGGAGGGTGAACCAGCTGAACTCGAGTTCTATGAAGAAGACTTCTTTGAAGACTATGCGAACTAGGTCGCTGTCCCTCACTCGATTGTTGGTGGGCATATTGGGTGACCTCCACTGAGATGTTTTGTTCTCCGCCGCCGGTTTACTCGTTTTCTTTAGTTCTCATGTGGCAAACTGCTGTAAGACTTGACCATAAAGTCCCTTTTGCTTAATATTATTAATTTGTCTGCTTCATCTTTAGTTTGGTTGTGTGGTTATGATTACACCAATGTTGTATCTGTGTGATCTAGCTATCGATCATGGGACTAGTTCAGAATACACAGAGGGTCCTGGGGTTGCATACCCGGGGTCCCGACATGGCTGTACAGGGGGCTCAGTTCAATGGCGCACATGGTGAGGTCCTTAATTGACCAAGGCAAGACTTCCACATGCTAACTAAACCACACAGTACACAGATTATTATTCACACACCCACATACCCACCATTTCACACAAGATTCACCCCTTGCCTCACCCAAATCCTTTTACCACCCGGTTGATTTAAGTGCAACATATGCCACAAAGACACATAGTACACACAGATTATTCAAGATTTCATATTCACTTTGTCAGATTAATAATTTGCAACTTCACATGAATAAATGAGTCGTGGCACGACTAAGCAATCTAATCGTTCTAACCAACCCACGTTGGTCCTACAATATTTACCAACTAGATATCAACTAGGGTGACAAGGAATTTAGACATAGCAATTAACAAGGATGGCATAACAATTTGGAATTTACATCTACACCCAAAAGCATTTAAATAATTACTTGAATTAATAATGCAGTAATTTGAAATAAAATAATTTTAGTAAACTGGGAACAAGATGGTCAAGGGTATAGCTTGCCTTGAAAAGGATCTAGGAATTGATCTTGGTCTTGGAAAGGTCCTTCTTCTTCAACTCTTCCAAAGACTTCAAGTCTACTCGCAAACAAGACAACCAAACAAACTAAATAAATAACAGAAGCAAATAACTCCAATAAAATAATTAAAAATCTTCAATAGATAGATCTGGATTTTAGACGAATTTAGAAATTTGAATGGATGGATTTGGAGTTAGGATGCAAAAGATATGCGGTTTCAAAGTTTAAATCTAAAGAAAACCCTAAAAATAGGATTTACTGGAATTCCGAAGTATTTCTTAATAGAAAAATCGGAATATTGCGCAAGCATGACGTCAGCCCTGGGAATTCTCGAAAAGAATTAATAAAGAAACCCGACGTGTGGGACCCACACGTCGCTGATGACGGCTCACGTGGACCAAGTCCACCGAGCCTCTGGATCTGGTCATTGGCTGGCGTGGCACTCAAGCAAGACATGTGGCGCCGACGCTGCGCTTACGCGTTACTTACGCGCGCCTTACGAGGCGAGGCGAGGCGGACGAGGTGGACGCTGATGCGGTGGCCACGTTGGATCTGCGACGGCGAGGGCTCGGGACCCAATGGCACGGCGAACGGCGGCGCTCCGGCGAGGGTGGGTGGTACCAGCGTGTAGAGGGCGCTAATGCGAACACGATGAGGTACCTCCGGTGGTTGAGGTGGATGGTGGTGGCGCGGCGCAGCTCGGCGGATGAGGCTACGCCTATTGCTCGAGACGGGGTTCCAGCGAGGTCTAGGCGACGGCGACAGGTCCTGGAGGTAGAGGCGGCGACGGCAATCTCGATGGTGTGCTCCACAACGACGCGGCGGTGACGGCGACGGCGCAATCGAAGAAATCCCACCGGCGGCGAGAGAACCCTAAATCTCGAATCGACGGCGATCTGGAGGTTCTCGGGTGGAATTGAGCGAGGGGTTTTGGAAAGGGGGCTGCGGCGAAGCAGGGGGTGCTATTTATAGGGCCTAGGCGGCCTCGGGGTGGCTTAACGGCGGCGGAGGTTAAGCTGCCCGAAACGAGCGCACGGGGAAAACGAGATAGAGATGATTTCGAAATTCGAATTTGAACGGAGTCGGTGCGGGAGAGATAAGGATTGAGTTTGGTGCGAAAATCTGGGGATTTTTGTTAGCAGAAACGAACACGGGCAAAGCTTCTAGAAAGCGGCAATGGCGGACTCAGTCGTAGGGTCGCGCGAGGAAGAAACCGTGTCGGAGACGACGACACTGCAGCGGGCCCACGCGTCAGAGAGAGGGAGCGAGGCGCTCGCGCGCGGCTAAGATCTGGTCGTCCACTTTAGATCGAACGGCCCAAAAGCGTTGTGACGTTCGGACCGCTCCAATCGGCCCTTAAGATCTGGACGTCCATGCGCGATCCAACGGTTGCCATTGACCGAAGAAGAAAACGCGCGGGAGGGAGAGAGAGACTGACGGGTGGGGTCCAGACGTCACTGAGCGGGCAAGACGCAGCGTCTTGCCGCATACCGGCCTTTGGGCCGACGAGGAAGGGAGTGGGTTTAGGCCCAAGACTGTTTTTGGAGATTTTATTTAGCTTTTCCTTTTTAGAAAATAGCAGAAATTCAAATAAGCAACAGAAATTAGCAAATGAACTTGGAAAAATTCTAGAAAATTCTAGAAAATATATCCAAGCACATAGAATTCAAATAAAATAGTTTTGACTATTGTTCATATTGTCTTTAGTCATATTAAATTGTTTTGTTACTCAAAGTCCAATATTAAGCTTTTAAATCAAATTCAAATAAATCCAAATGGTGAATTTTCTCCCTACTAACTATTCAAAAGATTTTTAAAGCTCTAAAAAATTGGGATGTTACAGGTGGCCCTGTGACACGCTATGAGTGTGGAGAGCTCTACCATATCAGGCTAACCGCCCAAGCTAAAAGGAAGGGCAACCACAAGGATGACAAGGTAGCTTGGAGGAAGCCTCAAGGGAACAAGTTCAAGTTTGATGCTGCCAAGCTCAAGAAGGCTGCTCACCTGGTCCTTACTGCTTTTGGAGAGCAATCCATGAGCGATGTGGACTCTAGGAGCGAGGAGGACAAGGAGGAGGAGCTCCCTCAAGACAAGAAGAAAGGGAAGGCAAAATACTTCACCGGCATGTGCTTCATGGCCGGCTCTGTCGACATCGATGATACCGATGAGGTACCTCCATCCTATGATGTTCTCTCTACTAGATATGATACTATCTTTGAGCAATTATTTAGTTAGGATAAAGCGTTAGAGTTCACCATGGCTAGGAACAAGGATTTAGAGTCACAAGTTGATAATCTCACACTTGAATGCTAAAAATCTTGATGCTGATGAATGTTCATCCTGCCATGCTTTACACTTTCAACTTGCTAAATTGCAAACTGCTCATGATGTTGCTTTGCACCAACTAGAAAATGTTAGGACAGAGTTAATTGAAGTTAAATCTGCTCCATGTGAAAAATGCTTAGAATCTAGCAAGTTGGTTGTTTCTGATAAAGCTGAGTCTAGCTTTTGCTCTTTTTGCTTAGAACGTGAACATGAAGTAAAAGACATAATAGAAGCAGTTAGAGCTAAGTTTGCCAAGCTTAAGGACAAAATTGATTCTACTCCTTGTGCTTCATGTGAAGCCCTTAAGCTTGAAGTTGCTATTCACAAGGCCAAACAAACTGGCGGCGGCTGAAATGGAGACGGGCGGTTTTGCTAGCGGTTCTTACCAGAGCGAGGAAGGGTTGGCGTGGGGAGCTCTAGGGGAGGAGAGGGGAGGCTATAAAGGGAGGGCAAGGTCATGGGGACCAACGGGCGGGAGCAGGAGTCAAGGCGAGGACGAGCAGGTCGCGCTGTGTCCCGAGGCGGCATGGGGCGCCTGAGCACGGGGAGGACAGAGCGAGGATGAGCGGGTGACGCCACGGTGACACAGCGGGCTCGCGCGGAGGGACTCCGGGGTCAAGGCGACGGACGCGAGCGAGTGACCAAGGCACGCCCTCGAGCTCGCTGCCTTGCGAGCGCGGGCCGACCGCGGCGAGACGAGGTGACGCCACGGCTCTCACGGAGGGACTCCAAGGTCGCCGCCATGGAGCGGCGCTGGTCTGGCGCCGCAGCGGGAAGTGGGCGCGCCTCGGCTCAAAGGGAGCAGGCGAAGCTTCTGTGAGCGGAAGGAAGGGTGCAGCAGCCTTGAGGGAGCAAAGGAGCTGGGTGCCTTCAAAGCAGAGGAGCCAGCAGAGAGAGCAGGCGGCAGAGCAGGGAGGGTCGGCCGATGCTTGCCGCTTCTTCTTGCGTGCAGGGGTTCTTCTTCTTCTTGGCATCACAGGGAAGAAAACCGGCGCTACTTGCTACTGCTCGGCTCTGACCTGGGGAGAAAAGCAGGGGAGGAGGAGGTGACCCGCACGGGCTGGCAAGGAGAGAAGGGCCGGGCTAGAGATGGCTTGGCCCAGAGGAAGAAAGGGGCTGAGCCCGAAAATAATGGAGGCGAGGTCCATTCCAGATTTGGCCCGGGGATTCAAATGAGAGGAGAAGATTTCAAACTGCGAATTTGAATTTCAAATGCTATGGACATTACATCTGAAACACAATCCGACAAGGAAGGAAGATTTTCGCAAATAGTTGATAGTTGAATTACGGCGAAGAACGGAACCAAATTACTTACTATTCACCCATCCGAAAATGGATGTTACACGTCACGGCCGCAGAGCCGAGCGGGCAGACAGGAAGATGCGCGCATGGAGCGACGGGAAGGGCGCGGCTACGGACGAGACACGGTGGCGCAGGAGCTGGGGTGGGTGAGCCGACGAGGCGGCGTGGCACCGCAGCATGGGCATGAGGCGCAGCCTTGACCTAACGCGCGGCTTGACGCAGCAAGCAACCAGCCGCTGAGGTGGGCGTGGTGCAAAGTGGAGCAGGTGGCCGGCAACAGAGAGCACGAGCAAGAGGGAGAATGGCATGGGCATCGGTGGTCTGGGTCAAGGAGCTGGTGGTCAAGGGCGCACCACGGAGCTCGTGGCGTCACAGAGCTGACGGCAGCAGAGACTCGAGGCCAAAGTGAGCAAGTCCGACAGGGCGATGGCGACTTTGGTGCGCTAGGAAAGTGGCAGAGGTGACAAGGCGGCAGGGAGTGGCGAGCTGGAGCAGGAGGCGCATGAGGTATGGCAGGGTGTGGCATGTGGGCGGCAGAGCGGCGCGGAGCGGGTCGCGTACCGAGGGAGCATCATGGGTGCGAGGGGCTCGGTGGCAGGAGCTGCTCGTGGCGATGGCGCTCCCGCATGGGCGCAATTGGTGAGGCGCAGCGCCGACGATCGGGAGAAGGAGATGACCGTCGGGAAATGAGCAATGGCGCCGAATAAAAGGAGAAGGCCAAGGGCAGTTGGGCCGGGGCAAGGCCAGGAAAAAGGGGAAGGCCCGAGTGGGCTGGGCCAACCGCCGGGAAAGGAGAAAAGAAGGCCCACGGGTGGTTGGGCCGGCCCACAAGGAGATGGGCTGAGCCCGAAGGGAAAAGGAGGTCAAAATCGAAAAAGGCCCGAGAACTCAAATGAGAGGAGAAACTCCAACCCGGAATTTGAATTTCAAATGTTACGGACATTACATTGAAACACAAACTGAAAAAGGAAGGAAGTTTTCGCAAATAGCTTGGTAATTTGAATTACAGCGAAGAACGAAAACCAAAACGGTAAATACTATGCGCCGTCTGAAAACGGGACGCTACAAAGAGTTTCTTCTTTTCTTTTTAACCTTTTGTGATTCTTTAGGATCGAACCTCTGTTTTATTCCTACTTTATCAATATAATAGGCAGCTCTCCTACCTGTTTCTTAAAAAAAAAAAATGTTGTGTTGGGCCTGCAGAAAAGTAATGGGCTGAGTTGGGCAGGGGATGGCTGGACTTCAGTTGAGCCGTCTTATTTTATTTTATTTTATTTTTTCTAATTCTGGGGGAGATTTTTCAGATGTAAACATCTTGCAGCACTGGAAGTATATTTATGTCTTTAGGAGATCTATTTTCTGCATCACACAGAGGTAGGTCTAATACAATATTCTGGAACTAGCAGGCAGCAGGGATGCAATCGTGCATGCTCACTGAAGTCCACTTACTCTCCAGATTGATGGCTTTCAGACATTCAGAGTCTCGGATACATACACTCTTGGTTCTTCGGTGGAAGCAGGCAGAGAGCAGCTTTTTTTTCGATAATGCAGAGAGAGCAGCAATAAAGTAACTTCACCTGATGGTCCTAGGTAACTGCTCTAATACCATAAAGTTAACTGATTATTCTCTCTTTTATTTTAGTGAAACCGGATTAATTCTCTTCAATGGAAGCATCTGAATGTACATCTATTCTGACTTCTGAGCATCATCCGGTGGTACATGCCATGCATTCCCAGGCCGGAGGATCGGAGAATCAAGGTGGGAACTACTCTCTCTTTAAGATTGGGGGATCCTTTTATACTGTAGCATTAACGACAATAGCATTTGAGTGTACGTTGTAGTACTGAATTAGTGAACTGAATGTGGTTACCCAAGAATCTGAAGCTCAAAATTACAAAACTGATATGCAGAATATATAAGATTGGAAGTTACCTAGTAGTCATTTAATTTCAAACAAGTACAGTCATTAAATTTCAAACAAGTATAAGTAGAAACTCTCCAACTATTTACAAGATCTAACAGCAGAACCCTTACATTCTGTTCAAACTAAGAACTGAAAAGAAACAGAGACTGTTGGCAGATCTAATTAGTGACACTAGTGTTTTTCTTTTCAGAATCCTTGAAGTAAATATTGTGACCGCAGAACTAATAATTACAATATGCTTAGGTACAATATGTTCGTATGGCCCTGGAATCCCATCTACTATGTCCCCTTCCACTGGAGACACTGGACGACATGCCATTGCTGCCTACTGTGGAACTGGAAGGCAACGATGTCATGTACTGGTCGAAACCTTCGTTCTGCATCATGGCCAACATGCTATAACTTAAGTTTGTGGGCATCAACTCCGGGAGTGGCATGTCACCATCGAGGTATTGCATGACTTGCCGCATACTGGGCCTTGCATTGCCAAATGGATGTGCACACAATAATCCTAGTTTTAACACTAGACATACCTCATCGACATCGTAGTCGTTTTGTAACCTCCTGTCCAGTGTGTTTGTGAGTGATCCTTTGTGCCAGTGCTCGACAACCCGATCAACTAGCATCTCTGAAGTGTCCTGTGCGTGATTGTTGATAGGCCTTTGCCCGCAGGTTACCTCAAGAATGAAAATGCCAAATGCATACACATCTGTTAGAGGTGTTGCCTTACCAGTGCGCGCCAGCTCTGGGGCTAGATATCCCATGGTACCAACAACATGTGTTGTTTGTGGGTCAGTGCCATGGTCATACAACCTTGATAGGCCAAAGTCACCAAGACGTCCGTTCATTTCAGTATCAAGGAGTACATTGCTTGCTTTGATGTCTCGGTGGATCACAACTTTCTCCCACCTCTCATGGAGGTAGAATAAGCCAGATGCAACATTTTTGATGATTTGAAACCTTTGAGCCCAATCCAGCGTGGGCTTGTCCTCTTCACAATATAAATACTTGTCAAGACTTCCATTTGGCATATAGTCATATACCAATAAGAGTTCACCTTTTCTCCTGCAATAACCGAGTAACTGAACAAGGTTGCGATGTCGGAGGCGGCCAATACTGACAATCTCGGCGACAAACTCCTTCATTCCCTGCTTTGACTCGTGGGACACCCTCTTCACAGCAATCTCCGATTTAGAGACTGGAAGCACACCTTTATACACCTTCCCAAATCCTCCTAGGCCAAGTAGATTCTTGCTCTTGAATCCGTCTGTAGCATGGAACAAATCCTTGTATGAGAAACGGTGTGGCCCAAACTCGGCTTCCCAATCTTCGTGTAGCTCAGCGTACCTCTTTCGCCTCCTCACTAGTAGAACGACGGCTGTTCCCACAAGGAGGATGAATGAGGCGGTGGCTACTGGTAGGACAACCTCCAGCACTTTGGACCGAGGTTTTGGGCCAACTCGAGGTAGCTTTGGCAACTTGGTGATGTCGATGGCTGGAGCAGGACGGTTTATACCCATGCTCCAGCCAAGCACGCAATACAGTGAGTTGATTGGGCCAGTTGAAGCCGAGAAGCCGACGTAGGATGGTTCTTCCAGCACTGTTGAGAGGTTGTAGGTAGCTGACACTAGTGGTCTCAGCGGTTTGGCTACCCTGAGGGGAGCCAAGGTCACACTGATCTGTGTGGTCTCTCCATCGTAGTCCACCCACACTTGCATTTCCTTGCGGCTAACGAGGGCCAAGTCCCTGAAGATACCACCATTCTTGTCATCATAGAAGCCAGCTGATCGGGATTGATTCGAGGTGAGACTATTGACGTCGATGCCGATGTGGTTGTCATTGATGTCCTGGAACTCGGTGTTTTGGCTACTATCAAGCTCGACTGCAAATATGTGATTGCTTGCTTTGCCATCACTTGTTTTGTTGAGGAGGCCCAAGTATTGTGAGTGCTGTGCACCAGAGAAATCCTTGCTCGGAGAGATCAGGAAAGTCATGCCGTCAGTACATTGATAATCATCAGAGTAGACAGGGACCATGCCGAACACAAAGGTGAATGAGAAGGACTGCACCGTCCCATTGGGCGACTTGCGCAATTGCCACGGAGCTGGGTGGAATGCATGGCCTTTGATATGAACCGTGCGATTGGTCAGCTCAAGAACACCAGATGGTGTAACCGTGGCTGCGCCGTCGAGGGTGAGGTTACTGCGGGAGAAGCCGGAGTAGATAAATTGGTCCTCGCCGGTGGCAGTGGTGGAGGATGCTAGGTTTAGGGCCAAGGAAAGGAGGAAGGGTAAAAGGAAGGATAGGTGCTCCATGTCAGGCACGTCTGCAACTGTAATAGGCTAATAGCTCAACAAGATGCAGAAATGGAGTTTTTTGTACACCAAGAGAGGTGCTTTCTGTTGTCAGTCTACTCTGCGGTCTGGAATTTAATTGCAACCAGGGCAACTCATAGCCACTCATGACTCCAGTAAATAAGTCAGTCGTCTGTGTAGTTTTGTATATTAGTCATTGCCCGAGTGTTAATAGTTCAGTACATGCATGCGATTCCTTTCTAGTTAGCACTATATTTTGTTTGTTGGAGTATCAAACAACATATATACTGATTATTATTGCAATGAAAAATTATAAACCGACCGTCCAAATGAAAATAAACTTTGGAAACCATTCTATAAAATGTTCTCTACTCCAAGGAAAAATTATGAATTTCTGGGTATAAACCAAATGAACAACCTTTAATTATTGTTTAGCAAGCTAATTAATTTTCTATCAGTTAATTGTAACGAAGTTTTTAATTGTAATGAAGTTTTCAGATGAAATCAGTTGTCCCACTTTTTTCGGAGCAGACGTTCTGTGCTCGCTTACAGTGAAGGTGGGAAAAATAAACTAATTTTTCTTCTTGAATGTCTATCCATCACTGCCGGCCGGTCAGGTTCGGTTTTGTTCCATGTACTTCGTCAAAATTGTGTGGATGTTCATCTTCTTCTTTTTTACTTGTCTCAGTGATCGTAGTAGTCTGGTTTCCTTCCATATATATATATATATATATATTGAAGCCGGTGGTTGGGAAGACACCCCATTGTTCGCGGTGTAGGAAAATTCTACGCCGTCGAAATCAGGCTTCATTATTCAACAATGGATCGCACAGGTGGAGAAGAGGGCTCAATGAAAATTCCAGAAACAGCAGCCAAGAAAAAGGGTGACAAGTCAAGGGATGCTCCTCTCACATTGGTTCTGGTGACATGGTTGCTTGCTTGATGACGTGTGTGCGTGTGTTTGAACCAGATGTGCATCATTATTGAAGTATGATCGTGAGTTCATGACATGCCGTGCTCGATGAATTTAGGTTGCCGGCCGGTTGCCACCACCATTGATACCTCGTCCAATAGTTGTTTTTTCTGGAGAGTGATATATACCTCGTCCAATACTTAACATCCAATAATTGATTGGCTGGCTAGTTAATTTACACCTGCTAAAATAGAAAGAAAATAATTTGCACTTAGATCGGACGTTTATAGTTTTAACCTTCAAGTTTATATTCAATTTATGTTGGGAGAGAGGATTAAAAAAAGAGAGAGAAATCCCTGATGAACTATAGGTTAGGTTAAAATAGAAAGAGAAAAGGACAAAAAGTTCCTATTTGCAAACTTTTCCTTCTCATGTCTCCAAACTCAGTTTTGAGTTTGAGCTTCGAATTTTAAAATTTGATGTAATGCTCGATAGACTATCTTCGCAAATTTTTTAGGGAGATTTTTCATATTTATTTGGTACTCAAACCAAACAATGGTTTATGTCGGACCCCGAGCTTTGAATACCCGAAACCCTTATGTGTCTATCATACTAGTCCTATGATCAGTGGTTAGTATACACATCCACAACTTTGGCATACACATCGATACACAATATACATACAACATGAAATAAATATGGTACTTAACTTAAATGATTACATCACAGAGTATGATACACGGCCAACCGCCAAATAAAGTAACAAGTATCAGAAGTAGCGAATTAAACAGCAAAAGCATAACATGTATATATATAAACCAAAAATCCAGCGATATGCTCATCCAAACCCTTAGGCAATAGACAAGGAATAAGACATAGAAAAACTCGTCACTGAACCGAACCATCCGGTACTAGGTGCAAAGAACGCGTCGTCCGGCATAGACTCATTCTCTAACTCTGAACAACAATTTAAACAAGATTGAGTACATTGCGTACTCAGCAAGACTTGTAGTGTATCCCAAAATTTATATATATGCATGGCTAACAAGGGATGAGGCCCTATGCTACAAGTTGTTTCAGCATTAAGCAAGTTTTATTTTCAATATCAATACATAGTACTTTGCAACTTAAATTTACATAGCAGCTAAATAGATAACGGACAATAAGTAAGTATTTGATAAATAATAAATCGCAGCCCTCTTCAGCTGCGATCAACATCTTACTTTCAGCCATAGACATGGCACTCAACTCAAATATCAATGACAAAACCATTCTTTCATTTTCCAACAAGAACCATTTTTTTTTGCAAAAACCAAGACTGTACTTGGCAATACTACACTTAGCACACTCATCACCGCGAGCATGGCTATTTAAATAGATTTACACTCTACAGAGAGGCACAACTTTACCCACAGAATACAAATTCTCTAGTTTGTTTGGCATCCGTCGATACCACCGCTCACTATCCTTTGGTAAGCAGTCTAGAGCACGCATCGAAGCCTTTACATTACCTAGTCCTAACCTTGCACTAGCCCGGCAAATAAACACCCTCACTTCACCCGGGTACAACCCTGTCTCAGTGAGGCATTCACCGTTGTGTTGAAAGGCTTTGTTCCCAATGCCTCGGTTGTAACATTCCATTTTCGGATTGTTAATAGTAATCCTTAGTTTGTATTTTGGTTTTCAAAACTATTTCATTTATTGGTGTAATTTCAAAATCTCTAGCTTCGACCTCTTTCAAAAAAATCCTCAAAATCAAAATCACAAATTTGAATCTCAATTCAAATTTTCAATCTCAGTTTTCTTTCCTAGTGAGCTTGGCCCATTTCTCCCTAGCCCTTCCTTGGCTCAACCTCCCCCTTTTTCTCGGCCGAGCAGGCCCAAGCCGCCCCCTTCTTCCTTCTCTGCTGTCAAGCCACCGGGGATGCACTCCCATGCGCTGGTCCGTTCGCCAGTGCCTTGCCGCGTCAGCAAGGCCACCAAGTCATCGTCGTTCATGCGTTAGAGCCGCTCCCGTGTGCTCCCATCGCCTACCGTGCACGTAGAGCGCGCCTATCCGCGCACCTACCCGCGTCCGCTGGCCACGCCGCTCCAGGGCCTATCCCTGCCCATCCCATGCACCCACCGCTGCCATCGGTGCCGGTCCCATCGCCAAGCGTCACCCACGCCTATGCCTACTCCCACCCTCTGCCTCCACCTGCTTCGGCCCCAAGTCGCGCCATGACACCAACGCCGTGCCGATCCCGCGCGCTCCCGTCTCGTCCCGCCTTTGCCCACGCCGCGTCGTCTCGGGAACACCCGCCTCCTCAACAGCTCCCTCACCTCTCCGGGTGGCTATAAGAAGCCTCGGCGCCTGCCCTTGCTCCTTCCTACTAGGCTATTCCTTCTCTACTGCCAAGCTCCACCAAAGAAGCATGGAGCTCTTTCTCCACTACCGCACCACCTCGTCGTCAAAGTGCCACTCCGGTGAGCCTCTGCCTTGGCCGACCCCGACACCATGCATCCCAAGGGCTGAGGAAGGATTCCCCCACCTCCCCTCGTTTTCCCTACTGTTGAGACATGACGCCGCCGTGGCCCCTTCTTCTCCATTAACGATCATCGCCGACCTGCCAATTCAGCTGCCCATAAGCCACCCTGACCCCACCTTCGGCTTCCCGTGTCCCTGCGCCGCACATGCATGAGCCCTCTTCGCCTCCGCACCACTGCATCACTGGTGCTACCGTGCGCCTCCACGCCCGTGCCGCCGCCACCGCTGTCGCTGCCACCCTAGTGCCTCTCCGGTGTCGCTGCCACCACTCATGGGGTCCCCGTCCTCATAGGGTCTCGTTCTGCCAGCTTGCCCACCGCCCCACCGCCCACATCGTTAGTGCCACCGCTTTCTCATGCGCTCTGCTCCCTCCCTTTGTTTCCTCCTCACTATGAAGCTATATGTGCTTAGATCTTGAGTCCATGACACATGGGGCCCCCATGTCATACTCCCACCTCCTTCTCTCTCCCTCCTTGTCTCTCTTCTAGGTAGGCCCACCATGTCATGCCCTCAATGGCATTGTGGTAAAATACCAGAACAGTGAAATCTAGAATAGTGCAATTTCAGAATTTTCCATCATTTCTTGTAAAAATCCAACTTCCGGATCTCCGTTCTCCCTCATACGAACTCGGATTCCATCGATTCTTGTTTCTAAAATTTTCTAAATTCAAGACTTGCTAATGGCAGTGGTCTTGTTTTATTTGGAGTTTATTTATTATTTCTTATGTATTTATTTGTTCCCCTTGCTTGTTTATTCTTTTTCCGGTACATTCGTCCGATAGAGTTCGAAGATGCGAAAGATCTCCATTTCGATCAAGCTCAAGATTATGAAGACTCTCTAGCCTTTAACCTAGGCGAGTCGATACTTTGATCATTTTGAGCCTACATTTTATGCAAATTATACTCTTTTAAATTACCAAAATTGCATGCTTTAATTCCTTAAGCAAATGTATGTTAACTCTTAAGGTAGTTAAATACCCATTTGATGATTAATTAATTATTATACCATCCTTTGATAACTGAATCCATGAATCATTGTCACCCTAGTAATTATATGGTAACTATACTAGCTATAGGTTGTACTTAAGCGACATGCTAGTCTTGCTTAAGTACCAGGGCATTAAATGCCCTAATCATCATCTCTTAAAATCATGAAGTTGGATTTGGGCAGTCATTGTGGGTAAATGACTCAGATGGTTGAGTTAATGTATTTTGCTCCTCAAAAACCCTAATACCTTGCTGTTACCGTCTAGGCAGATGGTATAATGATGGGTGCTAATGCAGCCTAAGGAATGTTGGTTTGTAGATGACATGTGGAATGAACCGCCCAAATAACCCTAAGGACTTAATCCTATGATGACCTCTCAATGTAAAACAATGCAACCACAAGTCTATTGTGCTGACCTGGCTAAATAATTTGTATCCATCAGTACGAGTTGCACCAGGTAGATGACCCGCGACACCGTAAGCCTTCATGGTGAAGGGTCGGTGTGCACGACGAAAGTCGTTTAAGAGGGCGCAAGAGGGGGTCTGGGTAAGGGTTGACGGGTCTGTATGAGCATAACCCTTCTCAAGCGAAACCTTAGTAGGTGTAGCTAATACTGAGTGATGCATTGTAAAGGCCTTGTGATGATCTCTTCTTGATTCACATGTCTATGGAAACATGTGTATATATCAAGATGATTATCTCTTGTGGGTAAAGTGTACAGTCTCTA
Source organism: Phyllostachys edulis (assembly GCA_036346405.1). Taxonomy (NCBI): domain Eukaryota; kingdom Viridiplantae; phylum Streptophyta; class Magnoliopsida; order Poales; family Poaceae; genus Phyllostachys; species Phyllostachys edulis. Next base: position 7,620,663 of record CM070558.1, read on the forward strand.
AGGAGTATAAACTGTTTGAACAGCCGTGCCTACAGTCAAAGGCGGACATGGGAACTTACTAGAGTTAGTACTACTTATAAGACTTTGTGGGTGGGATGAAGATCAAGTCGGGCTCACCTAGGCCTGAGATTGGATTTTTCCTTGGTCGTCGAACTCAGTGGTGTTAATAAGTGGGGATAGCCCTAATCAAAATAAGCATAAGGTGGAGGTAACCTCTGCTGTTATTAATATTGCACAATATCTCTTTACTAAAATGTGTTTCGGTTAAAATGCTAAGTGATAGGAATTTGTAATTATGATAATTGAAAACATTGCTTTAGCAAATAAAAGAACCCGAGCCATCCTTGGTAAGCCTTGCATGTATTATTAATGCATCCTGCGTGTTGGCTCACGAGCACGGAAGTTGTGCTCATCCTCGCATTTTCCCCCAAAACCCTCAGAAGCAGGAAATCATGGACATTACGACTTCTACGTGGATCTAGAAGTTGGAGGCCCAGGAGATGATGAGGAGTAGTTTAGTTCTTTTAGTCTAGGGCTCGCCTCAGTCCAGCTGACTCCGTTGGTGCTTGCGTGCATCCAATATTATCCAAGTCTTTGGTTAATATCAAACGAACACGAGTTTCCCCAGTCACTTGCCTGTGGATAGATGTGCTTTACCCCTTTTGCTTTCATTGTAGTTTTCGCTGCTTTCATGTAATGTAATCAGTTTGGCCGCTCGACCCTTGTTGTAAAACTCGACCCGACGCGGTCTATGTCACTCTGATGTTTGTAATATATTGAATGTTTAGTTTACATCGTGTATGAATTGATTCGGTGATGTATTATGTGAGTGCTATCTACTGATCCAAGGAATAGCACAGTGTTTTCATAGAGGATTTGGATTTACGAAATCCGGGTACGATAGAGCTGATATCAGAGGATACCACTGGAGGAGCCTTAGTTAGATTGGGCGTGCCTAAGGACTTGAGTCCTATTTTTAAAAACTACAAAAATCTTTGGCAAAATATAGCATACTTACTGCTCTTACTCGTCTCTCTTAGTTCTTTACTTGTCTCTACCTCACTTGAGTTTTTACTCTTTGGCTAACTCTTCCTCATATTTCAAAATTGTAGATGGCCGCACCGTCGTCCGATGGCCCGTGGGACGTTTTCTCTCACGGAGAGAACGACGGCGAGTTCGTGGACATTCTCCGCCAACTCATGCAATACCTAGATTACCGTCACCAGCCCATCTTTAGGGGCCGGATGACTCAGGTCCTGGACCATGAATCTTGGTCTATGGAGGTGTACCTCTACCCGAGGGAAGGCGAGTTCATTACCCACACCTTTAGAGCCGAGCATTCTAGGAGCCACTATTCTGATGCAGTTCAGGACACAGCTCGTTTCGCCTCAGCTCGCTTGTGCCAGATGAACGAGGACAACCTACTAAGATCTCTGTTCTACTTCTATCCGTCTCTTTAGGAAGATTGCGCTACCCCGAGATCTTCGAAATCAGAGAAGACGACCTCCGCTTGACCCACCAAGTGAAGCTGATGAAAGCAACGACAACTTCCCTCATCGACGCCGCGGACAAAATTGGACAACTTCAGATACGCCTCATTTTTAGCTACGCCCACTCCGACACCCTATGCAGTCGGCTGATCAAATGGGATGCAAACCTCTCTGAGGTGAGGTAGGAGAGGGATGCCGCCGCTGCAGAGTTAGCACGGATCATGGTAGCCACTACGATCTCTGCCCCAGCTCCTGTTGAGCCCGTCGTCATCCATAGCAACCCAGCGCCAACTCAACCAATTCAACCCAGAGGACCCCACATCAGGATCACGGCGCACAAGAGCGTGCGACGCCCAGTCCACCGCCCATCATTGACCTTGGAGAGTCCAGCTATAGACGTAGTCTCAGCCGTTCTTGTTGGTGTTCCCGCTCGCCGAGCTTCAGTCAGAGCCATTCTCGCTCTCACTCCCTGGGCAACTACACCAGTTGTGGTAGCCAATACCCACTAGAGGAGTAGTCAGGCTAGTCTATGTTAGCTGGTAGTGCTTGCTAGGCAGTCTTTTGGTTGCAAGCATTTTCCTTTTTCTCTCATTTGTAGATGTTGTGTTTGTACCCTGTGTCGTGGCTTAGCATAGCCTATATGCTATGTTTCAGGAGTCATGTAACACCTAACCCTCTTAATATAAGGCAGTCACTCTAGGCTTGTATTGTATTGTACTTCTTTTGTTTCCTCGTTTTGTTTGAGTTCTTCTGTTGTGCTCTAAAGGGCTAGTAACCCTCATATATTTCCCCATCGTTCTAAACTTCAGCGTTTTTTCAGATGGCACCCAAGAGAGCCGCTGCCCCAAGACGAGGTGCTTTTACAGCAGGCCGAGGAAGAGGCCATGGTCGTGGTTGTGGACAAGATCTACCTCCCCCACCACTAGCGCACCCGATGATGGCTCAAGTCATGTTCCAACAAAAGCAGATTCTCCAAGCCTTACTTGCCAGTCAGCAATCAGGAGCAGCCGGTCACACCTCTAAGTTGGCAGACTTCCTCAGGACAAGACCTCTCACCTTCGCTGTAGCAAATCAACCCCTAGAAGCCGAGGATTGGCTTAGAGATACTAAAAAGAAGCTTTGTCTCGCCCGATGCTCAGAAGAAGATAAAGTGGACTTTGCCACCCATTAGCTAAAAGGAGCTGCCGCTGCTTGGTGGAAGAACTACCTCACTTCTCGAGGTGGTAAAATTCAAGTGTCCGATGAAGAGTTAGAAAAAGAAGAAGCAGAAGTAGTAGCACTAGAAGCCGGTGAACTGCAAGAACCAGCTGCAGATGAAATTACTAAAGTGCAGTTAGAAGAAGAGATTGAACCTATGTGGCAGTCCATCGCCTAGAGCGAATTCAAGATTGCTTTCAGAACCAACTTTGTACCCGCTAGTACAATAAGAATGAAGAAAAATGAATTCAGAGCTCTAAATCAGGGTCACATGACAATTAATGAGTATCTAACAAAGCTCAACCAACTCGCCCGCTACGCCCCAAGCGACGTCGCTGATGAAGAGGAAAAGATTGACTGCTTTATGGAAGGAATGCGCGAAGACATGAGAGTTCAGCTTATCCTCCACGATTTCCCTTGTTTCCACCACTTGGTCAACAAAGCCCTCATATTGGAAAATGAGAAAAGAAATGCGGAAACCAGACGCAAAAGAAAAATGGCAGCTTAGGAGCCACAAAGTAGCTAACCCCAGAGATCATCATTCCATGCCAGCTCATCATTCAAGCCAATTGCAATCTTGCCACCAAGAGCTCCAGCTTTAGCTCCAGTCACAGCTCCACATCCTAGTGGGAACGTGTCTCGCACTCCCCGCCCCGCTGGACAGCTTGCAGTAACCAACTCGGTGGCACATCTTCATTGCCTCAGCTGTGGAAAAAAAGGACACTTTGCCAACAGGTGCCCTCAACGCCGAGTCCCCCCCTATGCCTTTCAGCTTGGGAGCCACACTAGCTCAAGGACAAACGTCAACTCCAAGCAAGAGTCAGCCGACTCCGCAAGCATCCAAGTCTGCCTTAACACCCAACCACAGACACGTGAACCATGTCATGACCAAAGGGGCACAGGAAGTCATAGAAGTACAAATGGGTATGTTTTTTGCTAAATCAGTTCCAACGCAAGTTTTGTTTGATTCTGAAGGTTTGCATGTCAAGAAAGTATGCTGACAAGTTTTAAGCTGTTGTTCTGAAGAACCCATGGTTCTTAGCCCCCCCCCCCCCACTGGACCCTTTCCCCCTCTCCTTTTGTTTTTTTAAGAGTAGCTCGAATCTCGGGGTCGAGATTCCGTTTAAGGTGGGTAGGTTCGTAACATTCCATTTTCGGATTGTAATAGTAATCCTCAGTTTGTCTTTTGGTTTTCAAAACTATTTCACTTATTGGTGTAATTTCAAAATCTCTAGTTTCGACCTCTTTCAAAAAAATCCCTCAAAACCAAAATTTCAAATTTGAATCTCAATTCAAATTTTCAATCTCAGTTTTCTTTCCTAGTGGGCTTGGCCCATTTCTCCCTAGCCCTTCCTTGGCTCAGCCTCCCCCTTTTTCTCAGCGCAGCAGGCACAAGCCGCCCACCTTCTTCCTTCTCTGCTACCGAGCCGCCGGGGACACGCTCCCGTGTGTCGGTTTGTTCACCAGCGCCTGGTTGTGTCGGCAAGGCCACCAAGTCATCGCCGTGCATGCATCAAAGCCGCTCCCACGTGCTCCCATTGCTTGTCGTGAGCGCAGAGCGCGCCCATCCACGCACCTGCCCACGTCCGCTGGCCACGCCGTGCCAGGACCTGTCCCTGCCCATCTTGTGCACCTGCCGCTTCCACCGGTGCCCGTCCCGTCGTCGAGCGTCATCCACGCTTCTTGCGCCTGCTCCCATCCTCTACCTCCACCTACTTCAGCCCCAAGTCGCACCATGCCGCCATCGCCGTGCCCATCCCACACGCTCCCGTCCCGTCCTACCTTTGCCCATACCGTGCCGCCTCGGGAACACCCACCTCCTCAACGGCTCCCTCACCCCTTCGAGTGGCTATAAGAAGCCTCGGCGGTTGCCCTTGCTCCTTCCCTCCAGGCCATTCCTTCTCTGTTGCTGAGCTCCACCGAAGAAGCGTCAAGCTCTTTTTCCACCGCCTCGCCGTCAAAGCACCGCTCCGATGAGCCTCTGCCCGGCCAACCCCGTCACCATGCGTCCCAAGGGCCGAGGAAGGCTTCCCCCACCTCCCCTCTTCTTCCGCTCAGCCGCCATGGCCCCTTCTTCTCTGTTGCCGATCGTCGCCTCCCCACTGACTCAGCTGCCCCCATGCCACCACGACCCCACCTTTGGCTTCCCCACGTCCCTGCGCCGCCCATGCACAAGCCCTATTCACCTCCGCACCAACGTGCCACCGATGCCACCGCACGCCTCCACACCCATGCCACCACCACCGCTGCCGCTGCCGCCTGGTGCCTCTCCGGTGTCGCCGCCACCACTGATGAGGTCCTGTCCTCATGGGGTCCTGTTTCACTAGCTTGCCCGCCCCCGCTGCCCACCTCACCGGAGCCACCGCTCTCCCCGACGCTCTGCTCCTACCCTCTGTTTCCTCCTCACTGTGAAGCTATATGTGCTTAGCTCTTGAGCCCATGACACATGAGGCCCCCAGGTCATACTCCCACCTCCTTCTCTCTCCCTCCTTGTCTCTCTTCCAGGTAGGCCCACCATGTCATGCCCTCAATGGCATTGTGGTAAAATACTAGAACAATGAAATCTAGAATAGTGCAATTTCCGAATTTTCCATCATTTCTTGTAAAAATCCGACTTCCGGATGTTCGTTCTCCCTCATACGAACTCGGATTCCGTCGATTCTTGTTTCTAAAATTTTCTAAATTCAAGATCTTGCTAGTGGAAGTGGTCTTGTTTTATTTGGAGTTCATTTATTATTTTTTGTGTATTTATTTGTTTCCCTCGCTTGTTTATTCTTTTTCTGGTATGTTTGTCCGATAGAGTTCGAAGAAGCGGAAGATCTCCATTTCGATCAAGCACAAGATTATCAAGACTCTCTTGTCTTTAACCCAGGCGAGTCGATACTTTGATCATTTTGAGCCTACATTTTATGCAAATTATATTCATTTAAACTACCAAAATTGCATGCTTTAATTCCTTAAGCAAATGTATGTTAACTCTTAAGGTAGTTAAATACCCATTTGATGATTAATTTATTATTATACCATCTTTGATAACTGAATCCATGAATCCTTGTCACCCTAGTAATTATATAGAAACTATACTAGCTATAGGTTGTACTTAAGTGACATACTAGTCTTTCTTAAGTACCAGGGCATTAAATGCCCTAATCATCATCTCTTAAAATCATGAAGTTGGATTTGGGCAGTCATCGTGGGTAAATGACTGAGATGGTTGAGTTAATGTATTTTTCTCCTCAAAAACCCTAATAACATGTTGTTACCATCTGGGCGGATGGTATGATGGAGGGTATGATGATGGGTGCTAATGCAGCCCAAGGAATGTTTGTTTGTCGATGATATGTGAATGAACCGCCCAGATAACCCTAAGGACTTAATCCTGTGATAACCTCCCAATGTAAAATAATGCAACCACAAGTCTATTGTGTTGACCTGGCTAAATAATTTATATCCATCAAGACGAGTTGCACCAAGTATATGGCCCGCGACACTGTAAGCCTTCGCGGCAAAGGGTCGGGCTGCACGACGAAAGTCGTTTAAGAGGGCGCAAGAGGGGTTCTGGGTAAGGGTTGATGGGTCTATATGAGCGTAACCCTTCTCAGGTGAAACCTTAGCGGGTGTAACTAATATTGAGGGATGCATTGTAAAGGCCTTGTGATGATCTCTCCTTGATTCACATGTCTACGGAAACATGTGTATATATCAAGATGATTATCTCTTGTGGGTAAAGTTTACAGTCTCTGTAGAGTATAAACTATTCGAACAACCGTGCCTACGGTCAAAGGTGGACATGGGAACTTACTAGAGTTAGTACTACTTATAAGACTTTGTGGGTGGGATGAAAATCAAGTCGGGCTCACCTAGCCTTGAGATTAGATTTTTCCTTGGTCGTCAAACTCAGTGCTGTTAATAAGTGGGGATAGCCCTAATCAAAATAAGCATAAGGTGGAGGTAACCTCAGCTATTATTAATATTGCACAATATCTCTTTACTAAAATTTGTTTTGGTTAAAATGCTCAGTGGTAGGAATTTGTAATTATGATAATTGAAAACATTGCTTTAGCAAATAAAAGAACCCGAGCCATCCTTGATAAGCCTTGCATGTATTATTAATGCATCTTGTGTGTTGGCTCGCGAGCACGGAAGTTGTGCTCATCCTCGCTCTTTCCCACAAAACCCTTAGAAGCAGGAAATCATGGACATTACGACTACTATGAGGATCCAGAAGTTGGTGGCCTATGAGATGATTAGGAGTAGTTTAGTTCTTTTAGTCTAGGTCTCGCCTCAGTCCAGCTGACTCCATCGGTGCTTGCGTGCATCCAATATTATCCAAGTCTTTGGTTAATATCGGACACACACGGGTTTCCCTAGTTGCTTGCCTGTGGAGCGATGTTCTCTACCCCTTTTGCTTCCACTATAGTTTCCGCTGCTTTCATGTAATGTAATCACTTTGGCCGCTTGGCCCTTATTGTAAAACTTGACCCGGCGCAGTCTATGTCACTTTGATATCTGTAATATATTGAATGGTTTAGTTTACATCGTGTATGAATTAATTCAGTGATGTATTCTATGAGTGCTATCGTCTAATCCGCGAAATAGCACAGTGTTTTCATAGAGGATTTGGATTTGCGAAATCCAGGTCCGACATCGGTGTAGGGAGCCCATTCGAACATGCCTACACCGGCCATGCTCGCACTACCACGGCCTACCAACGTGCATGGCTAGTTTTCGATGACTTAATTAGCTAAGATCGTCCCATACTGGCACATGTGGTTGTATGCTTACGCTTAGGTCGAATATACCGGTGTTCAGTCCTTAATTGACCCGGGCGAGGATCTCCCCCTATCTACTTGTGAGATACACCTCTCACACTCCTCATATTATAATAACTCGCCCGCATTGCAAACTAATTTTTTTTTTTTATTTGTATACAAAATAACAGAGGTAAACCCCTCTGGACCATCATTTCACAATCTCTCAAACTCATATTCAACATGTCATCCATTTTTCCAATTATTGTAAAGACTAAAGCCCGGCTAAGCATTTATGCGATATTCGCATTCAAAAAACCCAATTCAACATCATTCATTGTCTAGACCATAACCTAATGGCTACAACAATAAGGATATCAATATTTCAAGGAGGAGCATGCATCGAATAGGACTATAACTACCGTTATCCCTAAATATAGCAATTTAAGCAACCATACACGCATGCATAATAGATTTTCAAAAAGAAGTACAATAATTAAAATAGTAGGATCAACATGGTCAAAGGGGGTGCTTTCCTTGCTTTGGTTTCTCTGAATAAGAGGATGGATGATCGTTGCGAATTTCGCTCGAACAATCGACGTCTAATCAAAAGAGTCGATAGCAAATTTAATATAGAAAAATAATATCAACAACAACAAAATCAAAATATTTTTGCATATCTAGATAGAGCATGATTTTAGATGAATTCATAAAAAATATTCATTTGATTTGGAGTTCATATGTGAAAGTTATTAGCATTTCAATTTGTTTCAGTTTTGAAATTCCAGAAATTAATAAAAAGGGTGACGTCGAAAGCGTATTCTCTAAGGTTTATGCTTTCCAACAGTGAAAGCGTATTTTCCTTTGGGTTCTACTGAGGTTTACACTTTTTATTAGAGAAACATATTTTTCTTTGAACTAAAAGCGGTTTTTCTCATTTTTTTGAATTTTATTAACTTACATGTGGGGTCTACTTGTCAGTAACTCATAGTTTAGTTTTTGAATTTTTATTTATAAAATAGAGGCGGATCCACATGTCATAGACACATTTACTAAAAAGGTTTAAAATTAGATTTTTGTTAACTTTTTCGACTGGTCCCACTTGTCATAGACTCTTTACGCTTAACCTCTGTCATTAGTGTTAACGAAATCCTAAACGTGAGTGGGTCCCACTGGTCAAAGTGAGAGAGAGAGAGAGAGAGAGAGAGAGAAAGGGGGGAAGGAGCAAAGCTACGTGCATGGCCGAGTGCCATGGTGAGCTTGCCACCGGCGAGCGGCACGATGAGCGGCAACATTGAGTGGTGGAATGGAAAGAGGGAAGTAAGGTGAAGCTATGGGAGGTAGTGGCAGCGATAGAGATGGCCGGAGGTGGCATTGCGGCGGCGAGGAGTGGCAGAACACCTCGGGTCCACGATGTACTTCACGTAGGAGGCATCCCCCGGCCTAAAGGAGTGGCGCACTGGGATCAACGAGTCCAGGCGATGCTAATGGATCGCGCGCAAGGACCTAAGGTCATAGGAGGCGAGCCGGCGGCATGCAACCACGGTGGCACCATGGGTGGGTAAGAGGAAAGGTGTACTAGGGACTCGTCCTTGGAGAATTGATGTGCGCATGAGAATTAGTGACTCACCACAACCATGAGGGTGAAGAAAATAAGGCCGGGGAAGGGTTGAGGTAGCATGTCGATGACAAGCAGCGGCGGCGCAGAGGAGGTTCACAACGGCAGCTCACCACAGCAACAGAGGAGCTACAAGGAGTGTTGTGTTCGCTCATTGAGGTGCTACAGATGGTAGACACAAGGAATCATTCCAAGGCTCACTAGGTTTCGAAGTAGAATGAATATGGCGGCAGCGGTCATGAGAGAGGAAGATGGTAGCAAAACTCGGATTCTTTGAGAATCTGCCTGCATTGAGTGAGGGAATAGCATCAATAGGGTATGTAACACATTGTGATGACCTCGGGTGGAGCTCGAACTCACCAGAGCAATGGGAACGTGCTGGCAAGATCGAGTGCACACTGGAGTTGAGGACGAAGGCAAACTCTATCAAGCTATGGGACTCCTAGGGCTGCATTGAACAATGGAGGGGGATGAGTGATGTAAGAGGATCACAATGACACGAACATCATGGGTGAGGAAGCTCAACAGAGCGAGCAATGGTGCGGAGGCGTGCTCACCGGTGTCAAGAACGACACAAGTGTTCCCATGAAACCAAGGAGCGATGAGATTCAGGTTTGCACGAAATGGAACGTGGGCAAGCTGAGGATGATAGTGTGCACTCTAACGATTAAGTAGCTAGGACAATTGCATGAGAAAAGCGGCGAGACGTCGGCGGTCGCGCGAGAAACTTACGGGCTGCTCTGGTCTCTCCTTCCATGTGGGAAAAGGGCACCATCAATGGGGTGGATAGCATGGGCGAGGCGGGTGGACACGACAGGAGCAGGTGAAGAGCCAAAATGTGGCCAGCGGTTGAACCAACGGGCGAGCGGCAGAACTGGCAAGGGCGAGTTGGCGCGCGGGGATGAAGGTGAGATGGAAGACAGGTGCTGACATGTGGGCCCAGCATGTCAGCGGAAGAGGGAGCCGGGAGTTGGCGTGGGTTGGAGCAGGGCGAGCGAAGTTGGGTCAGATGGATTTGGCCTAATGGGCGAGCGGGAAATTCGAATGGAATTCGGAATTTCCAGAAAAGGCTGAGACTTTGCCCAATTTTTAAACCTATCAAACAAACTCCAAAATTTATGAACATTTTTGTTAGAGCTTCCAACACCGTATAGTTTCTTGTGAAATTTTTTTAGGATTTTTATGTTATGTGATTTTCTCAAAAATTCTTACAAGTTGTTGTTTGCATATAAATTCACTATTTGATTTATGCAACGGTTTAAAAATCATGAAAAAATAGTTTTCCACACAAAACATGTTGAAAATCATTCTCCCACCTATTTTCATTATACTTTCCCAAAAAATCCATTTTTAGAATGTTACAGTTTACGTCATTGCAACAATCTCCCCCTTGATGAAAAACTATCGCTCGTTTTCTCGCAAAGGCATGACTTAGTCCATAAGCAAGAAAAAACCATGAAAATGACCAAGTTGACTTGAGGAATGCAGAAGCAAACTAGTAGAGACAATAAAGTGCACGTAAGTTTCAAATCCAGATATGACACCAAAAATTCACTCAACGTCTATATGAAAGAACAATTGTTCAATTTGACCTTTAATCATAGTTTTTGAAAATGCAATTCAAACCAAGAATTGAACATTAAGAGCACAAGAATGCATATCTAATGCTCCTCCTCACTAAGATCTACCAATTTTTTGATGTTTCCATTTTCTTTCTCATTTTCATGCAAAGCTCATTTTGAGCATTTTTACTATAACTTCTCCCTCTTTGACAATAAAGTCATCAAGGAATCACGCCTTCCTCTCATCCAAATATTTCAGTTCTAAGATGAATGGAAGAAGTATAAGAAGGAGCATGCTTTAAATGCAATGGAGTGGCTTCATTTTTGGATTTTAATTTTTTTTAAACAAGAATCTTTGGAGATTAGCCAATATAAAGAAGCTAGCAACTTCTGATGTACAAGACATATCAAGTATGAAAGATAGAATTCTTAAAAGTTGAAGTAGTAAAGCTTATATTACAATGCATCATTTTTTTTTAGATTAGACATATCAAGTATGAATGTTAGCAACTTCTGGCTCTACTCATACAAAGCGGAATTTAGACATCACTTGGCAATTAAAGATTAGATCTAGACTTTCTAGCTTTAAGGTACATGCCAAAGCATCAACAAGTAGCTAAGCAAGTAAATCATGCTAAGACAAGCATACAAGCTATAGCATGACATTAATAAAAATCTAGCTACATCAACAGGGATAATAAGCAAAGCTTCATTGACTTAAAGGTTGAAGTAGTAAAGCTTATATTACAATGCATCATTTATTATTTTTCATACAAATGCAATATAATACAATGAGATGCAATAAAAAGCATCAAAAACCAAAGAAGACACTTGTTGAAGAATCCACTTAAAGAAAAGATCAACAAGAATCAAAAAGATAAGAAAGGACCAACTGCCCTCAAACCAACCCATCAGGGTAAACTACCCCCAGCTCACTTCTTAAGGTAAAAAACCTAGTAGGATCTAAGGGCTTGGTGAGGATATCTGCCAATTGAGTTTCGGACTCCACAAATTGTAGCACAATGTCTCCCTTCTCCATGTGGTCTCTAAGAAAATGATATCTAATGTCAATGTGCTTAGTCCTAGAGTGTTGCACTAGGTTTTTGGTAATGTTAATGGCACTAGTGTTGTCACACAAAATAGGGACACTATCAAAGGTTAACCCATATTCCTTAAGAGTGGAGACCATCCACAAGATCTAGCTACAATAGCTAGTAGCAGCTACATACTCAGCCTCAGCAGTGGACTATGCAATAGAAGACTGCTTCCTAGATGACCAAGAGACAAGAGAAGTGCTTAAGAAATGAAAGAGCCCGAAGTACTCTTCCTATCAAGTCTACAGCCCACAAAATCATAATATGAAAACCCTCTAATGGACAAAGATGATGAACATGAATACCAAATGCCATATTGAAGGGTTGACTGAAGATACCTGAATATGCACTTGACTGCTTGTCAATGAGAGGACCTTGGAGAAGCTTGAAATCTTGCACATAGGCACACCGAGAAGTGGATGTCCGGTCTCGAAGCCGTTAGATAGAGGGAGAGCCAATCATGTTGTGGTACTCGCATTGATCCACAACTTCTTCATCCTCATCTAGATCCAAATCAATCGAAGTAGCCATTGTTGTGGCAATTGGCTTGCAATCAACCATATCAAATCTCTTCAATAGATCCTGGGTGTACTTCATTTGATGGATGAAAGCCTCTTCTTTGCATTGTTTGATTTGGAGCCTAAGAAAATAATTTAGCTCCCCCATCATGCTCATCTCAAATTCCCAGGACATAGTCTCAGAAAAACTAGAAACAAGAGGATTAGATGTGCCATCGAAGATAATGTCATCCACAAATATTTGCACAAGAAGGAAATCATTGTCATGCTTGAGAATGAATAGAGTCGTATCTAATTTACCTATCTCAAAATCATTCTTAAGCAAGAAGGTCTTAAGCCTATCATTCCAAGCTCTATGGGCTTGCTTAAGACCATACAACGCTTTGGATAGCTTGAACACATGGATAGGGAACTTAGGATTTGAAAGCTTGGGGGTTGTCTAGCATATACTTCCTCCTCTATGTAGCTATTAAGGAAAGCACTCTTGACGTCCATTTGATACAATCTAAAACCTTTAGATGCAGCAAATGCATGCAAGATGCGGATACCTTCTAATAGCCACAGGAGAGAAGGACTCATCAAAGTTTAAACTCTCTACTTGGCTAAAACCCTAAGCTACCAACCTAGTCTTGTTTCTAATCACAGAGCCATCCTCATTTTGTTTGTCCTTGTAAACCCATCTGGTTCCTATCACATTATGATGACTAGGAGGCTCTACAATATTCCACACCTTGTTTCTCTCAAAGTTCTCTAATTCCTCATGTATGGCATTGACCCAACTAGCATAAGATAAAGCATGGGACACATCTCAAGGCTCAAAAGATGCTACAAATACAGAATGGAAGTAAAGATTAGGATCATAAAACCTGGAGTGAGTGACTCGCTCATGAAGATGTCCAATCATCTGATCCGGTGGATGTCTTCTTTGAATGTGAAGTGGAGAACCAGGTGGAGACATCACATCTTCAACCTCCGCTGGTACAATTGATGTAGATGTAGAAACAGCAGGAGCCTTAACTAAAGGTGAAGTAATGGAAACATGTTCTTCAGCTTGAACAGGAGCAATGCTGACAGGTGGGAGGCAGTCATCATCCATGCCTTCATCTTCCTCTACAAAGATGCTATCAATCACCTGTGAGTCACTTGAAATATCTGATCTAGCTCCAAGGCTAGTCTCATCAAAGGTGACATTGCAAGTCTCCATGATTATGTTAGTCTTAGGATTAAGAACCCGAAAGACTCTTGAATGTGTAGGGGTAACCAAGAAATAAGCCATCAAAAGTTCTAACTCAAATTTATCTAGGTTCTCTATCTTAAGAATGAAGCACTTAGCACCAAAGATTCTAAAATAAGAGACAAAAGACATTCTTCCAAATCGAATCTCATAAGATATCTTGCCCAAAGGTCTCAAGAAGACGCGATTGGCAAGATGACATGCTGTTGTAAGAGCTTCGACCCAATATCTCCTTGGAGTGTTGTACTCATATAGCATCATTCTAGCCATCTCAACCAAGGTCCTATTCTTCCTATCCACCACGCCATTTTGCTGTGGGGCGTGAAGAGAGGATAATTGATGCTCAATACCCTACTCAGCATAGAAAGAGACAAATAAAGAATTATTAAACTCCGTGCCATTGTCATTGCGAATTGCTCTCAAGGCACCAAGGAGTTCAGAAGCCAAGCGAAGAGCCAAATCATGAAAATGGTCAAAAGCTTCATCCTTACAAGCCAAGAAGAACACCCAAGAGTATCTCGAAAAATCATCGACTATGACAATAATGTACCATTTTCCACCAACTAATCCCCTGGAAGAACCAACAGTGTCCATATGCAATAAATGTCCAGGTCCATCAGTCATCACCAAAGTCAATGAAGGGTGTGAGGCGACAACTTGTTGGCCATGCCTACAGGATACACATACAATGTATTTGACAACCTTAAGTTTAGGCAAACCTCTCATGACAATAACTTTGCTAACTTGTGTCAAATGATCAAAGCCAATGTGCCTCCAAACGCCTGTGCAAAAACCAAAACTCACAAGAAGAAGCAAGTAAACACTTCAGAGAAATGACAAGAGATTCAGAAAAATCAAATCCAAATATTCTACCAACTTGAAAAATCCCAAACATGAGCTTACCAACAGAGTTAAGCACACGACAAGCATTCTTTTTAAATATAGTCTCATAGCCCTCATCAAGAAGCTGAGAGACAAATAGCAAGTTATACCTTAGCTTGTCCACAAGGGTGACGTCCTTCAGGATGAATGTCATTCACCCTGATTGAGCTAGTTCCTTAAATCCGCCCTTGTGTGTCATCCCCAAAGGTGATTAAGTCATCACTAGAAGTACGCGTGAAGGAGGTGAACCATCTTGAATCTCCAGCCATGTGTTGTGAACACCCCGAGTCAATGAGCCACGTGTTCTTCCCCCTTCCGTGGCAAACCTAAACAAAAGATTTATGTGTTTTAGTATCGGTGTTAGTTAAACATGACTTGAGAATTTAGTACTGAGACACACGTCTGCCACAAGCATATGAATCATTGTTGTTATCCTTGACTCTACTTGAAGTTCTAGCATGAGAAACATTCATGGAAGCATGAGATGCAACTAGTCTAGGAACATGATGATGAGCATGTCTAGGGTGAGAGCCAAATCCTAGTCCAGGTTTTTTCTTCTCTACATGAACAGGTTTTTTCTTCTCTACATGAACACTTCCCACAAAGGCTCTAGGCTGACGCGAAGTGATTCTAGCAAAATTCTTCCTGTCATTATTCAGCCTATGCCAACATAACTTCATCAAATGCACATCCCTCTTACAATAGGTGCAATGATACTTGGTACCACTAGGAGAAGCTACAAATGCCCATCTCTCTTGCAATAGGTGCAATGGTACTTGGTACCACCAGGAGAAGCACCATGCGAATCAGATGTCATTTGAGCAAAACCTCCAGATTTGAAAAGCACCTTTGCAGGTTGGGTTTTAAATTCAACTAAGCTATCTTCTAAAAGTTGAATGACATTTGGCTTAGTCTTATCCTTAGCAAAGTTATACCCTAACCCTTGCTTCCAATAAGCAATCTTGGACTTGTCAAGAATCATGTTAAGTTGTTTCTTACCCTTAGAAAATCTTTCAAGAGTATCCTTAAGGTAAGTGTTCTCAACAGAAAGCTTAGGACATGATTCACAAGTTTTAGCCTTGAGAGCTCTAGTACATTTTTTCCTTATGAACAACTATTTCAAGCTTAAGAGCTTCATATGAAGCACAAGATGCAGAATTGATTTTGTTCTTAAGCTTGTCAATCTTGACTCTAAATGCTTCATGCATGTCATTCATCTCACATTCTCATTCAATACAAAATGCACTAGAACTAGAGTCAATCTTCTTATCATCATGCTCAAGAGCTACCAACTTGCTAGTTTCCAAACATTTTTCACATGGATTGGATTTAAATTCAATCATCTCATTCCTAGCATTTTCAAGTTGGTGCAAGGCAATGTCATGAGTATTTTGCAATTTTCCAAGCTTAGCATGTAAAACATGGCAAGAGGCACACTCATCACTATCAAGGTCCTTAACATTTACATGTTCAAGAGTTAAACTATCAACTTGAGATTCTAAGTCCTTAGCCCTAGCCATGGTTTTCTTCAGCGCCTTATCCTGATTAAGCACTTGCTCATAAAACCCATCACATCGCATGGAGAAAACTTCATAGGAAGGAGATACCTCATCGGATGTGTCGACGTTGTTGCCGTTGTGTGCCATGAAGCACATGCTAGTGAAGTCCTTGGCCATGCCCTCATTCTTTTTCACTCTCGGAGTCCACATCACTCATGGAATGATCTCCAAAAGCGGTAAGGACTGAGTGAGCAGCCTTGAAGAGCTCGGAGGCATCAAACTTGGCCTTGTTGCCTTGAGGCTTCTTCCAAGAGCCATTCTCCTCCTTGTAATTTTTCCTACCCTTCAGCTTGGGGCAGTTAGCCCAAATATGGTAGAGCTCACCACACTCATAGCAAGTCACCAGACCATCTCTCTTATTGTTTCCTCACATTGTGATAGGCATGTGTGAATTTTCTAGCTAAGAAGGCTAACTCTGGCTCAGGGATGGACTCAAGCTCCTCCTCATTTATTGCATAAAGACAAGTAGAAGATAAACTAGAAGAGTCAGAAGAACTGCCATCATGAGATCTCTCAGTAGTATCAGCTACCAAAGCCATGTTCTCCTTCTTAGTTGTAACATCCCAAAAAAAATTTGGTCTGTTTTAAAGTTTTAAAGAAAAGTAACTATTTGAATTTTCCTGCTAAAGTTAAAAGCTTAATTGGAATTTTCAGAGTTCAAAAACAATTTAATGTGATTAATGTCAACATCAACTATTATCAAAATTATTTTATTTGGATTCTATGAGCTTGGATATATTTTCTAGAATTTTTCCAAGGTCATTTGCTATTTTCTAAGTCTTATTTGGATTTTCAGCTATTTTCTAAAAAGAAAAACTATTATTAAATCTCATAATAGTAGCTGGGCCGAAACCTAGATCCTTTCCCCGGCGGCCTGCTCCTGTGCGGCCCGTTGTCCTTGCTTTCAGCCCATTCTCGCGCGGTCCGTTCCGCTCGCGCTCACGTGCATGGCCCCACCGGTCAGCCGCTGGTGTGTCGTGTGTGACGCGTTCACTCTTGAGCCGCCTTCGCTGACTGTAGGCCCCCCGCTGCCACGTCGGCTTCGTCTTCTCCGCGGACTCCTGAGTCCGTGTCATGGCCGTCTCGCCGCCTCGCCGTCTCGGATGCGAACTCCTCGCTCCCGAGACTATTTAAGGCTTCGAGGACCTGCGGTCCTCGCATCTCAAGCCGCGCCGCCTGTTTTGCCCTAGCCGCCCGCACTCAAGTCGTCGCCTGGAGCCCTAGCGCCGCCTTTGTCTTCAGCGCCGGCCGCGAGACCTTGTCGTCACCGCCGCTGCTCCGGTGCATCTCGTCGCCCGTGAAGGCCACCTTCGGGACCGCTGTGAAGCCCGCATCTCGTCGCCGCCCGCGCCTTCGACTAAGGGTCTCTCCTTCGCCGTCGCCGACGAGCCCGTGACCCAAGCTCCACCTAATCATCGCTGCCGCCGCGCGATCGTCATGACACCCGTGAGCCCACCTGAAGTTCCCATCTCGCCCTCTACCTCCCCGTAGCACCCGCCGCCGTTGAACCACCGCCGTTCGCCGGTTTCCGTCGGAGCCGAGCGCCACCAGCCTCACCGGCGTCCACGTCGGATCCACGTCAGCGCCGTGTCACCCCTGTTTGCCCATGTGTCGCCCACATGTCCGCCTCGTCAGCATCTGCGTGGCACCAACAGATCTAACCCAATCGCCCGGCTCGGTGAACTTAGTTCACCGTGAGCCATCTCACTTCCAAGTGGGTCCCACCTGTCAGGTGGATTTCTTTTATTTCTTTCCAGCGGAAATTCTTCACTCACGTCAGCGCCACGTCGTAAATCCAGATTTTTCTCTTAAGAAATAATTCGGGTAATTCTAGAATTAGGGTTTCTTTTAGATTCAATCTTCCTAAGCCCATATCTTTTGTATCCGAACTCCGATTGAGTCCATTCAAATTCCTAAATTCATCTAAATTCTAGATCTATTTATCTGAGATTTTTATTTAATTTTTGAAGTTTATTTGCTCTCTATTATTTATTTATTTGGTTTATTTGCCTTGTTTGCGATTAGACGTTGATACTTCGGGAGCTTTGAGCAAGGAGGAGTATACCAAGATCAAGATCAATCCCAGGATTTATTCCAAGGCAAGCCATAGTCCTTTGATCATATTGAACCTATGATTTCAAAAGTATATTGTTTTATACAATTGCATGCTATTTTTATACAAATTGTTTTGGGCTTAGTTATTACCTATTGTCATTATGCCTCCTTTGATTATTTGAATGCCATGAATCCTTTGTCACCCTAGCGGGGATGATTTTAGTTGGACATATTCATATTGCCAACATGGGTAGCGTATTAATGCTTAGTTCAGGTTAGATACGATGGGTTTATCATCACATGTGTCATAATGATTAATCTTGACTTAATGATATATGGAATCGTGGTGGTGAGCCACTCTTGTTAAAATTTGTGGGTACCATGACGGGGTGAGTCATGGGTCTTGGTTAAACAAAATGGTTTTCACTTGGGCGAGTGGTTGGTGGATAGTGGGGGTGTGGGTTTAGCACGGATTGGGTTTGTGGTAGTCTCGCCTGAGTAACTTGTCAAGGACTTAATCCTGTGCGCCATTGAACTGGGCCTTAACTGTACAACCACATTTCTGGTATGGGGCGGACCTAGCTAACTAATTAGCAATGTCTTGATTTCGGTTCTATCGTGGAAAGCGTGAGTTATGAGAAACGTATTCTCATAGGCCCAAGAGGGGGGCCCTGTCTGGTCGGAAAGACATTCAGTGTTGAAACCTTAGCGGGTAGAACTGGGGTAAGAAGGAGCTTTGTAAAGGCCTTGTCATGTGCTCTAGACTGCTTACCTAAGGTAGTGAGCGGTGGCATAGATATATGCCGAACAAACTAGAGAAGTCGTGTCATGTGGGGAAAGCTGTACAACCTCTGTAGAGTGTAAAACTATTCGAATAGCCGTGTCCGTGGTTATGGACGTGCTTGGGGATTTCACATGGGAGATAGAGTTTCTTTAAAATGAGTCGGAGTGTGGATGGGAAGTTCACTTGATGAATATAATGTTTGTTTGGTGAACATGTCATTCACTTGGTGGTTTGTGTCGATTGGTGAATAGGGGATTCACTTATCTTTGGTTTGCTTGGGAAGTGAATGGGAAGTTCACTAGTCGTTTCAAAGAAACTGTTTAATTACTTATTATTGTTTTCAACTACGCATTTCAATCTATTTATTGTATTTATCGTAAATCTTTGCTTTACGCAAAAGAACCATCTGACTAACCTTGTTAAGCCATGCATGAATACTATTTGCATACATTTCCCTATGGTTTGCTGAGTACATTCAAAAGTACTCATGGCTTTTACCCTCGGATTGATCCGCAGTTGAAGAATATCAAGCTGTCCAAGAGTTCTTTCAGAAGGATGACTATGAAGGTTTTGCGGATTAGGATGCGTTCTCCACTCGATTGCCTATAGGCATGTAGATTGGCCATTTGAAGAGTTTTGTTCTGCTGCAAGAGTTTTATTTGTTTCTTTAGCCCTACGTGACAAGTTAAGTAAACGTTGACCATAAAGTCCAGTTATTATTATTTGTTACCTTGAGATCTTTTTAGTTAAATCGAATAAATGGATGGTATTTCATCACTGTTTCCTGTGTGAGCTAGCTACTGATCTGGGACTAGTTCGGAAAACACAGAGGGTTCCTGAGATGCAGTTTTGGGTCCCGACATTAGTATGATCAACTCTTTTGATATCATGGGTCTTGATCTTGCTATAAGGCAACTCCAAAGTGGGATCACTCAAGTTGACGTTTTCCTCGATGGCAGTAACTTTCATCTTCCACTCCTTGGTGTTGATGGCAGCCAAGAGATGGGTTGCATTATCTAATTAAGAATATTCAATGTCATCCGTTCTCAGATGGCTAAGCACCATGTTGTAGCAAGTAAACACATCATCGACACTCTCTCCAGGAAGTATCTCGAATTTGTTCTACTCTCGCTTGAAGACCATTTGGTGCACTTACTTGGAAGATCCCTTATGATAAGTCTCAAGAGTGTGCCAAATCTCGTATGCAGTCTTAAGGTGATAGATCATGTCATACTTCTATCTACCAAGCTCGACGTATATGAGGTTCTTTGCTTTATAGTTGTTAGCCAAGATGGCCACTAAAGTCGACGTAGCAACCTCAGGCAGAATGAGAGGAACTCGAACGACCTCCCATATGGCATGACCTATGCTCTGAAGGTAGACACGCATTCGGTTCTTCCAATAGGCATAGTTGAACCCATCAAAGACATGCGGTTTGGTGGAGTACTTTTCAGTCGCCATGTTCATCGACCGGTTAAGATCAAGTATGAACTAACCAGCTTTCATGCCACTTGTTGGACCGAAAAGGCGATTAGAGGGGGGTGGTGAATAAGAGCACCTACTCTTTTTCACTGCCTCGGTATTCAACTTATTCTTCACTCTAATAGCTATGAAAGCTATGAAGATCAGAGGGACAAGAACACAGCGGATGTCTTGCGTTGAAACTAAAAAACCCGAAGGACAAAGCCTCTTGGCTGGTCTGACCGTCGGCTGGCTAGTTTGACTGCCTGAAACCCGATCTAACTGCCTACTATAGGGATAACAGGCCAAAGTGATCTCAAATCCATATAACTTTTGATTCTGAGATCCAAATCCCTTAATATTTTAAACATAGCTCATCAAGAAGGTCAAAAACCTATTCCAATCGACTATTAGAATGATCGAAGCCTAGGTTCTACAAATTTCTTGATCGAGGTCAAGAAAACTAGGGAATATCAAACTTTGATTCAAAAGCTTGCTCGTGGATGGAAGATGGTCAAAATGACCCTAGATCAATTCTCACAAGTCCTAGCAAGCTAGATCACAACAAAATACCCAATCAAAACCCTAGGAACACAAACATCTCAAAGGTATTGAAGAGAGAGAAAACAAGATAGAACTCATCTTGGGGCAAACTTTGCTTGGATTGATTCAAAGGATTGTTGGTTTACAACCACTACACCATGGAGGACAAAAGCTCAACACTTGAGCACTCAATCAATCTATCTCTCAAACCTTAGCCTCCTCTATCTCCACTTTCTCCCAATCACAAATTAGGGTTTCCTAGACTTGAGAGGATTGAGTGCAAATCCTGCACTCCTTCATTTTATAATGGAGGCTAGGTCTAGAGAGAAAACCTTATCAGGTACTCGTTAAACCTACACACAAATGGGTTTACACTCATGTGCGTCTCTCAAAGCGGATGACGAACCGGGTCTCCCGAATCTGTCTATTCGTGATCTTCGTATTCTCTTGACCTAAATCGCCTTTCCTTTGTATCGTCACATGCCGCGGTTTCTCAAAGGTCACCAACCCGATATTTTGGCATAGATACCAAAATACCCCTTCTCGATCATTCTCCAAAGGTGGAGTCCAATCATCGTGAAGCAATCCATGCTTTGCGACACGTAAGTTCATCAATGGATCTTTTCATGTCGGTAAGTCTCTCCCATCCTGCTCCCACCGGAGCCACCATAGCACTTGTACCGACCCCCAAGCCACTTGATGCAACACGTTGCACTAAACTTCATGTTCGGTCGTTCTTGTCCATCTTGTGCCATGTTTGTTTCCAACCACTTCACCTGGCATCCTTGATCGTTCTAAATCTCAGCTCTCCTAGCTTAGTCCCGATCATCCTCGCCGTTGACCATAGTTGACTCCAAGCCACCTCCACAACAATAGACCAAGAAATTGATGCAGTCTTAAGTTATTCACAACTTGACCCACATTAACAAAAACATGCGTCTTGAAATACCTATGCATTGAATCCCATGATTTTGCCCAATTCCACAAAATCACCGCTGGGACACGAAACCTCTCTGGACGGTCAAACCGCCGCCCTCGACCCATCTGACCGCTAGCTAGCTGGTCTGACCACTGCCTGGCTGGTCAAACCGCCCTACCGGTCTGACCTCCGGCAAATGGCCGGTCAAACCACTTGGGAATTTTTCCCAAGCCTCGAACTATACCCTCTCTAGAAATTTCAAACTCTATCTAGTTTTTCTTGGAAACTCTATTTTCAATGAGACCTAGTGTAAACGCATCACCTAACATTCCTACACAAGCGATTTTTGGTGATTTCCAAAAATCCAACATTTTCAAATCCACCGGTTAGACCGCCACTTTGGTTGGTTTGACCACCAGACCCTGGCCGGTCTGACCACCACCCCAAGGCTGGTTAAACCGCCAGCAACAGGCCTGTCAGACCGCCCACAGGGCTGGTCAAACTGCCTAGGCCTGACATTCAGCTGAACTTTGCTAAAACCGAGGGTTTCCCAAATACCTCGACACCATTGCCAATTGTTCAATACACTAAAATTAGGATTGTCTACCCATGATCTCCATATGAGCTTCCTCCTTTGTCCAAAAATCTCTTTCTTGAATGGATCCATGCTCGCTTAGAGAGAAGGTAGGAAAAATAAAATAATTTAACTTCTTGAATGTCTATCCATCACTGCCGGCTGGGCAGGTTCGGTTTTGTTCCATGTACTTCGTCAAAATTGTGTGGATGTTCATCCTCCTTTTTTTTACTTGTCTCAGTGATCGTAGAAATGGAGTGTTTTGTAGACCATGAGAGGTGCTTTCTGTTGTTAGTCTACTCTGCGGTCTGGAATTTAATTGCAACGAGGGCAACTCTACTCCGGTGCATAAGTCAGTCGTCTTTGTAGTTTTGCCCAAGTGTTACTAGTTCAGTACATGTATCCGATTGCTTTGATGTTAGTACTATATTTTGTTTGTTGGAGTATCAAACAACATATATATTGATTATTATTGCAATGAAAAATTATAAATCGACCGTCCAGCTCTCTACACCAAGGAAAAGTTGTGGATTTATGGGTATAAACCAAATGAACAACCTGTAGTCATTGTTTAGCAAGCTAATTAATTTTCTATCAGTTAGTTGTAACGAAGTTTTCACATGAAAACAGACGTTCCGTGCAACTTTGTTTTAAGCTGAAATCCTGGAACCAACATGAAAGTGTTATAAGGAAATTAAAGTTGAACGGATCTACTACTTATCAAAGATCAAGAAAATCTACCGATTGAGCTATAAAATTCATTTTAGAATCTAATTTCTTGTAACCACGATGCGATCATTTCAGGGAGAAATGAGATGTAACAACGCTGTTCAATTGAAAAACTGCTTTCTTGTCGTCAGCCAGCCAACCCAGCCAAAGCTAGCGTAAGCCTGACACACTACCAAAGCATCTATTCGTTCTCATTGGAGCATTTGTTATACCTCAGTGATGGATCAACCATGGGACTGGAGACTCAGTCGAGTCAGCTTCCTCCTTTGTTCAAAAATATCTTTCTTGAATGGATCTGTGCTCGCCTACAGTGAAGGTAGGAAAAATAAACTAATTTATCTTCTTGAATGGATCTGTGCTCACCTACAGTGAAGGTAGGAAATTCAAGGGATACTTCTCTCACTTTTTTCATGAGAATCTTTAGGTTGCTGTCTGGTTGCCACCACGATTGATACCTCGCCCAATAATTGATTTTTTTTCTTGAGAATGATATATACCTCGTCCAATAATTAGCGTACGTGTGGTTTCCCTGAGACATAAACACTCGGGAAATGTATTTCCCGAGTGTCACACTCGGGAAAAAACACTCGGGATAGTTTAGTCGGGATAATAACAGTTTCCCGAGTGTTACACTCGGGAAATGTGACTTTCCCGAGTGCTACTGTTTACACTCGGGAAACTCGCACACTCGGGAAAAAATCCAATGAGCAACCTGCGCTAAGAACGGAATATTTACCGAGTGTTGACACTTTCGTGTCTGCGCTGAAAAACACTCGGGAATGTGTCAGCGTTTGACCGATTTAAACCATCGAAAATTGACACTGGCGATTTTCCGAGTGCATAGCGCGACACTCGGGAAATATTCCGACAAATCCGACTGGAATTGCCACGTGTCATGTTTTCCCGAGTGTTGACACTCGGGAAAGTTTTGTCAACTCCCCGAGTGTCTTTTCCCGAGTGTCGACACTCGGGAAATAATTGTCAATTTTCCGAGTGCCAACAACACTCGGAAATGCGAAAACACTCTGAAAGCGACAAAACAAATGAACCAAATTTTTCACAAATTCATTTAAAATCCATTCCACAAAGAATCAAATAATCCATCCATCCATTCCACAACAATCAAATAATCCATCCATCCATGCATCCATTCCACAAAGAATCAAATAATCCATCCATCCATCCATTCCACAATATATGTATATATATGTATGTATAGACATCATAACAGCTCGAACCTCACAACATTCAAGTTCAAGTTCAAAATGTAAGCATCGGCATTATACATATGACAGTTCGAAATAGTAATTTCATACTCTTATGTACATAAAAGAAAAGCAAGTATCAAGACAACCATTTGCATGCACAAATTTCTCGCTTCAATCTTCTGCACAAAAGCATCATTTTGGGAGTTCTACTGAGATAGAGCAAAACTTAATATTAGTGCCATCTTACAACAAAAGTTAAGAATTGATATTACATGAAAAGATAATTAACCTAACTATTGACAAAGCAAAAAATTCCTTTAAATCATGATGAACAACCTAATAACATGGCAAATCGATTAAGAACATGAAAAGCACAAAAGCTAAAAATGTTAAACTCCAACTCTCAATATTTTGTCATTGTGAACTCTTGATCAACATTTATGTCTCAAGCACTTATCATCAAATTCATAGAAAGGAGTGTACATACAAATTATTATATGTTGACACATTTCAAAAGAATTTATGATATAGCTATAGAGAATTAGTTATATATGTAGCCATTTTTATCCATTTTTTAGCAATCACCTGATTGTGAATGTTTTCTAATATTGGTATCCTTTTAGTATATCATGAAAATAGCAAGCACCTGGTGGTGGCCTCTCGGCGATGGACGTCGTGTGAACATTAGGAGCAGCATCTTGACTTCAAAGATTAGCGGTGAGAAGCAACCGATCCCGCTGTTCCTACATTTTCATAAGAAATCGCATTATAAGAAATTTGCGATAGCGACCAATAATTACATTGCATGTCATTGCAATGTCTTACGAATCAGCGGTCATAAGAGACTAACAATATAATAATCGAGATGCATTACTAACCGGAGCGGATAAGTGAGGCGTTGGTTCCCCTGACGGAGAGACATTAAGTCGAGTCCCGGTCCCGAAAGTGCTCGATATTTGTTTGCACATTGCCATACATTAGCCAAGTATGAATATATATATATATATATATATATATATATATATATATATATATATATTGCATATTACTTTGTTATTGTACTACCACGCCCAACTAACTCGCAGGAGCATTTGCTCCAACCGCCGCCTAGCCTCAATTTCTGTCGCAACAGCTCAAGCTCGTAAAACCGAGATCGGAAACATGTGATGGTCTTTGTCGACTTTGAAGGTGTACTTCATTCGTTGATCAAACACTCGTGGATCGGACCTCAGAGAGGGTTGTTGGTGTGCTAATGTACGGCACCCATGAAGAAACGACCATGTTTCTTCCCTTTCGACCTTTTACCAAGACTTTCGCGTCTAGTGGTGAATTCATGGCGTCGTAGTCCGGCCATGAATCTCCTTAGCGACATCGATATATGCACTGTTGGACAAAATCATCGGGGCGAAAATCATCGGGACAAAATGATCAGAAATCGTACCAAGTTCTCTATCGCGCGCTGGCTGCACAAGGTGCCCTCCTGATCACCCCTCCTAGCTACTACATATGCCTCCATATCGGAGATAGGTCTCTGCTTCTTCTTTTCCTGCACCCAAAAAAACCACGGCGGTCAATACATATGTATCTACAACATACAATCAATATGAACATGTTGACCTACCAGGTTCGTCTTGTAACGTGCCATGGAGGAGCTGCCTTGACGATGTGCTGTCCCGTCCATCAACAATCTGCGCTCCCTAGCTGCACGAGAGTTCTGTAACCATCGTTCGTTGCACCACCTGTCTTGGACAATCTGCCGCCATGCATTTTCACACTTAAGGGCCCACCAAGGTATTGCCTAAATTAACCAAGTGTTAAATATGAATAAACTAGAATTGATTGTAATCAAGGACATCGTTTGTTCAGTTGGTTACATGCATGTACTCGTCCAAAGTGATATTCGTTTGACAGCGTCGGCCCTCTGAATTTGTTTGTCCAAGCACTTGTGTGTGGTAACAGATCACCGCTTGGATGCGTGCTTCGTAAAACATCTGTGGGATCAGCTTCTTAACACAATTACGCAGCACTCTCCTAGAATTAGCTTCCTGTCCCTCATTTTCATCGAAACCACCACTACAATCCAAGAATAAAGAATTGATAAAGAATAAGATGATTAAGTTAGTTGATGAAAGTGAAAAGGAATTGATAAAGAATAAGATGATTAAGTTAGTTGACATTTATTACTTGGCTACTAAACATCCAAAAGAAACACACACACACACACACACACACACAAAGTATCCACCCTTCTAGTAGTTTAGCTCAGTTTTGCTTGCTTGTCCCAGAGCAATTGCAAAGACTCACATATTACTTTGACAATCTGTTGCTTTACATGTTCACTTTTAAGACAGATAACATTTTTTCTGTTGCTTCCGAATTTTTACAAAAACCATCATTTTCATGGTTATGCATCATCTAGTTAAATAAATTAGAAACAATGGTTCTTTAAATCAAATGGTTACAACTCATTGCGACTCGAGAGTTGTGACCTAATCAACCCTAACATGCATAGGAACACATAGAAGAAGATTTGAATATTGATCCTTACCCAAAACTTTCCTCCACCTGGCTGCAAACAAATTTGTCAAATGGAACCTCTCCTTGGCGAATGGCGGTATCTTCAAGACCTTGTAGTGGCACCATGTCCATGCAGGCTCCGCCTTCTCATGGGTGACCAACCCAGGGAAGTGCCATCGAATCAACACGCCAATTATGCCATTTGGAAGTCTACATTTGTCACCCCTACCTTCTTCTCGCCATTGCCTGCATATTAGTTTTTTTGAGGTATGCAATTAAGTGGGCTAAATTAGTGAAAGTGCAAACAGTTTCTTACGTGTCGCCAACAGGAACGATGATGATCTTCTCCTCCTCTCGGGTTGGTCGTCGTGGCGGTTCATGCAGTCCTCGCATCCAAAATTCTTGTGTCCCACGGTGCTCATCCTCCTCACCCTCCGCCGCCTCAGGGTACTCTTCCTCCTCACCCTCCGCCTCATGGTGCTCATACTCCACATCATCAGCACGCGAGGGCTGCGGGGTACAGGAGCCTGATCTACTAGAGGTAGACCCCCCGCTGCCCCCTCGAGGGGCCGCGGCTGCCCCTCTGCCTCGTCGAGTGGCCGCGGCTGCCCCTGTGCCTCCTGGAGGGGCCATGGCTGCCCCTCTGCCTCGTCGAGTGGCCGCGGCTGCCCTCAGGCCTCTTGGAGGGGCCGAGGCCCTGTGCCTCTGGAGGGCCGCGGCTGCCTGTGCCTCTGGAGGGGCAGGCTGCCTCGATCCTCCTGGAGGGGCCGCGGCTGCCCTCTGCCTCTGGAGGGGCTGTGGCTGCCCTCTGCCTCCTCAGTGGCAGCGGCTGCCTCTGCCTCCTCGAGTGGAAAACAAGCGTCTGCCTCGACTAGAGTATCTTTGCCTCGCCACTCATATTTTGGTGTCTGAAATGAAATGAAATAAAATAAATCAATTAATATAAGCGTAATCAAGTAAGCTCATAGAAAAATGTAATATAACGTAATCAAGTAAGCTCATACAAAAAATTAAGAACATGCAGCAAATAAATGGAAGACATACAAGATCATGCTCAGAAGTAGTCATCTACAATGGGATCCTCCGCAGATGGGCCCTCCAAAAAGTCATCGTCACTATCATGAGGTGTTGACTCAACCTCATCCCCTGCGATGCCATCAATGTCTAAGCGATTAAGTAGTTCCAAGTCCTCTTGGTTTACAACCTCATCGGCATCGATTTGAATATCATCCATGTGATCGTCCTCTTCCCCAATTATTATTTCAAAAGTCCCTGGTAGCCCATCTTCTTGAAAGAATAGGTCAACACCATTGTTGGTCTCCATGTTGTAGTCCTGCTCACTAGGGGTAGGTAGTTTACCATATGGTTGCACCTTATGTACTACCCACCAATCCACTAGACTACTCATAGTTTTGCATGGGTACAGGATGTAGTATACTTGGGTGGCTTGTTGAGCCACAATAAATGGGTCATTGCCTGGTAGGATTGATTGATGCGCAACTTCAACCAGCCCAAGTGATGTATCCCGTCTGACTCCCCTAAACGGATGGAACCAATGACATTTGAATAACATAAGTTTGAGAGGTTTGCTACCATGGAAATATAGTTCAATTATTTCTTCAATTACTCCATAGTATTCAACAGGTGTATCACTCTCATCTTGTCCTATAGTCACCAATCCACTGTTAATTGTTGTTGCATTAGGCCGTTCCCTCTCATGTGTCGATGTTCGGAAGCGGTACCCATTCACATCGTAGGTACTATAGGACAGCACCCGAGTGTGGCATCCTTGAGCAACTTGCTTCAATTCGCTGCTCATAGACTTGTCCTTGAAACTCTACAGCATAAATAGAATGGGTTTCATGTATTAGTTCCTCTTTACTTAGTAAATATTATGTGCAAGGGGAGTAGCTAATAGAAGTTACTACGATAGAACCAAGTCGGAAATTTGGTTTACAATTCCCAACCCTTCCTAAGAAGGGTCGCAACTTGTTTTTCGGATGGGTCTCGGCGTTGCTTCCACTCGCTCCTAACAAATTCCTATAGGCAACAAGACAAGTAGATTAAAACACTCATACATCAATTATTGGGAAAAAATAATTGTTGCATACCTAATGTAATCATCCACTTGGAGAGGTTGGTAAAGACATACAACATCACAACAACCACTCATCCCATGATAAAACTTTGGGAGTACCACCGCTTGAAGTGTCACCTCTTCCGGTGAAGAGGCTAAGTTGGCAATTATTTTGAGGATGCCAATATTGTATCGTGAGGTTTGATTGTGCACCGTCACGAACATTGTCGAGAAAGTATATTGATGTGAAATGGGAAATTTCCTCAATTATATGCGCCTCCGCTATGGATGCTTCAACACGCGATCGATTTTTGCTTTGCCTCGTAGTTCCTTTTGTTCCTCTCAATTGGATACATCCACCGGTTTTGCAATGGTCCCCCATCCTAGCTTCATAAGGAAGATGGAGAATCAAATGTTGCATTGGATTGAAGAAGCGGTGGAAAGATCTTTTCCAACTTACAAAGCAACACAGTACTTCACGCCCATAGTTGACATTACCATGGGATCTATCTCTTTCGCACATAGTCATCCGATAAAAGAAGCTCAACTCCGCCATCACTTGCCAAACACACTCGGGGCGTAGCCACGGATCATCACGAGCAAAAGGCGTTCCATGAATATGTGGTAGTCATGGCTCTTTAGACCATTGATGCGCATGGTAGCTAAATTCACTCCTCTCCTTAGATTTGTTGCATACCCATCAGAAACTTTAGGTCTCAAACCATTCCAAAATCTCCTTCCTCTGAACCCTAGTTAGGCAATAACTAGCTCTTGACTTCTCCCACTTGCCAGTAGCTGGCTTATGGATCATATTCAGCGAGGGCCTGTTGCAAAGCTCCTCCTGATCAAGGCGAGCCTTCACATTGTCCTTCGTCTTATGCGGAATGTCAAAGAATGTGCTAAATATGGCCTCTGCAACATTCTTCTCATTATGCATTACATCTATGTTATGGGGAAGAATGAGCTTATGGAAGTATGGCGTACCGCCACAAACTTGAAATGTGAGTCCAATTGTGCTCCTCACCATATTTCTCGAACCCATCACCATCATCAAGAGGCTTCAAAGCATCTAGCCGCACCTAACCTCCTCACTGCCAGACGACGTGGTGGTCCACTGCGGACAGCAATATTGGCCCTAAATCCGGTTGTGTCACTTCAATTCGTGGTCAATTGGAAGGAATTGACGATGACAATCGAAGAAGGAGTGCTTGCGACCATGCTTTAGCCAATGACCACGCAACGCTTCCCTACAGATTGGGCATGGCATCTTCCCATGTACAGACCACCCACGAATATCCTCAGACGCCGAAGTCATGCATGGATGTGTGATACGCGACCCGCATGGTGAAGTTCTGCTTCAATGCCCGATCATATGTCACTATGCCTTGTTCCCAAGCATGTAACAATTCATCCACCACCGCTCCATGAATACACTCATATTCTTCCCCGGTACTCGGGACCGTGATTATCAAGAAAAGGAATATGTATTTATTCGCATGCAAACGCCGGGTGGGAGGTTAAGGGGAATGACAAACACAGGCCAACAGCTGTATGGCGTAGCCCCCATACCAAATGGGTTAAACCCATCAATTGCAATTGCAATTCGAACGTTCCGAGGCTCCGCAGCAAACTCTACATAGTCTCGGTCAAATTGCTTCCATGCTTCACCATCAGATGGGTGGACCATCTTGTCATTATGGTACAAGCGACCATACTTGTGCCATACCATTTGTTTGGCGAAACCTCGAACATGTATAACCGTTGGATTAAGTGGCACAAATGGTAGATAGCGAAGTATTTTTACGCCAATAGGAAGTCCTCTTGACCATCACCGAGTCAACCTCAACAAACCTAGACTCACCACACTTATCACAATGATCTTTGTCCACATTCTCATTCCTAAATAGCATGCAATGATTTGGACAAACATCTATCTTCTCATATGGCATATTTAGTGCGCTTATCAATTTCTTGGCCTCATACAAGTTAGCGGGCAGTTTGTGACCATCTGGGAGAAGGGTGCTAAACACGCTTAAGAATGCATCAAAGCAAGCAATGCTTGTCTTTGCCGAATCGAGACTTGACAAACATGTAGTCGTGTGATGGTATCTAGTTGGGACACTGTGTGTGCCCATGAAGTGGTTGACTTCATTGCGGACAACATATCAAAAAAGCCCTTGTTGCAGGCTCCGGTTCTTCCTCAGCAGGTGGCCCATATGCATGACGCACATCATCTAGCATGTCTTCTATCCTACTCTCATTGTGGCCGCCATCGTCCATTTCTTCCCTTAGCACATCGATCGCTATCTTGTGACTCGTAGTGATACACCCACACGGTATAGTCGCCCCTAAATCAGACTTGCACAGTGTGTGCGATCATTGTTGCCCTCATTTGTGGCCGTGTGTTGAACAACGCGAACAAGGGCACAACACACCTCGTCCATTACTCCTAGCAAATGCTCGATCCACAAAATCATCGACTTTTCCATCCATTCTTGGATACAGTCACCCATCGCTCTCGCCCGGTGTACATCCAACTACGATCCTCGGCCATCCTAGTGTGCAAAACATAACATATTTTAATCCAACTTTTATTTATGTCAAAATTACAACTACTGAGCTAGCTAGAAGCTACCCTATGATGCATGCCCTATATATGTACACTAAAAGCAGTTGACATGAAGACAATATACATGATCAGCAGACATAAAAACACTTTCTTTCAATATATATGAATACCTTTATTTATTAACACGTTAATGTAGCATTGTAATGACATATCAATCCACCATAAATGGACAACACAAAAGAAAATAAGCAAACTTTATTTCTTTTGCACTTATCCATTACCTTACAAGATTACTTCTTGGGCCGAGGGAGCCGAGGAGTGCGGTGGGGAAGATGGTCAGCATTGTGTGTCGGTGGAGGCAGTCGGCGAGGGGAGGCGGCAGCACTGTATTGAAAACCATGAGCTATATTAGGACAGAATCGGCACTTAAGCATTGAAATTTAGACAAAACAAAAAAAATCGCTACACACAAACTAATTAAGTTTGCATGGGGAATGTGTACGTTGAAAGTGCTACACAACCAATCGTTGTTTCATGTTTGTCCATATTGATATAGCTCAACAAATTGTATGGCAATATCATTTTCTAGTACTATACCCATTAATAACCCGAAAGGGGAAGAAAATATCAGCTCATGAGTACTTAACTTTCTATCTATATTCCAATTCCTACTCAAGTGATCTTTTTCCCTAGAAGAAGATCATGTACAATGCATACTTATTTACTTGGTACACTATCTTTGCTACAAGTGCTAGAAAAGGTCTACCTAACATTCCAAAACTATCTAAATCATCATTTGATCAAAATGATAAAAAATAATAATATCGAAGCTCACACGATGCTAGTTTCAATTAACATGACAGGTCTCAAAGGAAACTAGAATGGATAATGACTAATGAGTTAATCAATTGCCGTGCCATTTAAAACATTGAGAGAAAATATCAATCCTAAATCTTTGCCCTCTCCACGATCATCAAAATCAAGAACTATATTTTGCTGCATGAGGAAACGGTGGTCAGATGACAAACAATCAATTACCCTTGTGGATCTTATGTGCCTCAAGGATGAATCAAGTTGCTTTTCAAGCTGCTCAAGCTCTTTAAAGGATGATTCCGAGTGACCCAAGATCTTCACCAAGCAAATTCCTACAATTGTCAACAAATTAAAAGGTCGCTATAAGTAGTTACAGACATTTAAAACTTATAATCACAAATTAAGTCGCTGCACCTAATTAAATTCAAGTGAAATGCATGATATATAGATGTGACTTACGCTTCATTTAGCCTCCATAAATTGATATCTATCCTCAAGGGGTTGTGATTTGTTAAACTTCGTTTTCGAGACTACAGTGCGGATGCTCATATCATTTGACTAAGACCCAATGCATGCATGCACTAGTTATGCTATCTAAATTTCTTTCACACTCGCTCATTGGTAATCACCGAATTAAATAGGCCAAAATGTAGTTCCATGGGAGACTTTTCAAAATCCAAGATACAAGTGCCAACAACATATACATAGTTCGATATACTAGATACATGAGCAGGCTAGGTTAGGCTAAGAGATTTGTGTCTTTGCAAAGGCATTCCAAAATCGAGAGGGTATATGGTATATGCTTAAATATGAATGAACAATTAGTGACTCATAAAGCAACCACAATTATCAATGATTAGGTTTTAGGTACTCGCATCCAACTATTGTGTGTCTTGCATATTTTAAGGCCCACTTGCGTCTTTGTTTACGTAAACTTTTTCATACATGATATGCATGTTCTGAGATAGATAGGAGAATATATTAGCCGCTACACTTCAAGTGCACGTTTGAACTTCCTATCATACAAAGACTTACTTACATGCATGGAGATGATCATCACAGAACATATATTATATATCTAAGAGAATTAAACACATGCATTAGGGAATCCATGCACGCGTTCACAATTGTTTGTGAGAAACGCGGTTAGGAGAGTAGATATATAGATCTACACGTTTGTGGGCCAAAACAGGAGGAAGACTTTGACATGGCACCCTTGTATGTATGTGTCTCAGAGCATAGTTCCAACCGCATGAAACACAAGGATTAAGCTTAAGCTCTTCCAAACAAGATAATTTCAGAGTGACTTCTAAAATTGTCCTTTTATGCATGCATCTTACATTAACCTTATTTAGTTTTTTAAGGTATAACCTTAGTTAGTTGAGTACTAGTCGAATCAAAAATTGTGTTTACCATTGAGACTAGGAGGAGCTTTCCTCTCCTATTAAGTCCTCCCAATAGCACTAGTGTTTCTATGCAATCTGATATTTTTTTAGGAAACTATGCAATCTGATGCATGGGCCATTTCTTGATTGTTTGCCATAGTAGTAAATTAAGTCGCAAATTAAAATTTGTCTCTTTTAGACTACCGATGGTTGGCTATTTCGACACTTATTCACGAATTCAAATCTCTCCAAACATATCTAAAGCATCTTTAGTGTCTAGTTTAACCACTCTCACGTATGTTTGGTGCCAATTTATCTACGATTTGTCTTTGATCGAGTCATCTATCATAACAACTCCAAATTCAAAACAAGAACATACGCGTGCATAGCCATGCATAGATACAACTAGATGCTAAGTCCTACCAAGTAAGCTAAAACAAGCGAATCCACTAGAATCTATGGCCATCCAACAAAGCCATCTCATCCATAAAAAACATAAGTAGTTTGAAGCACACAGTACATGCGTGGCATTAGTTGAAGCAAATAGTAGTTCTAATCTGAGAACATCAACAATAAGAGGTCCCGATGCATGATATGTCCGCTATTAGCAGGATGAGTGAGCGCCGAGTAGCTAGCTAGGGCTTGGCACAACAATTGAGCATCTGGCCTAATACATACATGAGCTTGCTTGCTAGTAGCTAGCAAAGACTGAAATGAGCATGAGCTAGTAGCTAGTAGCAATTGAGCATTCAGGCCTGCTATACATACATGACCTATGAGCTAGTAGCTAGCAGCAATTGAGCATGCAGGCATGCTATAAAGAAAAGAAAAGGTAAAATGTTCGCTCTAAATGGTTGGAAATTACCATGCTAATCAGTGATATACACACACACAATGCAGAGAAGCACGATGATACAGAAGCGACATTCGACGAGGGGCGGCGCGGAGGAGGAGGAGCCGGGAGGCGGCCGGCGAAGGAGGGGAGCCGAGGGAGCCGGGAGGCGAGCTGGGAGGCGGAGCCGGGAGGCGGAGCGGAGGCGGGGGAGACGGCGGGGGGGAGGGAGCCGGGGCGAAGGGCGGTGGCAGAGGGAGCCGGGGAGGCGGAGTCGCCCGGAGGAGGTCGGGCGGGCGGCGCTGGAGGAGGTCGGGCGGCGGTCTCGAGGAGGTCAGGGCGGGCGTCTGGAGGAGGTCGAGGCGGCTGGGCGAGGGAGGCGGGGAGGAGGGAGGGGAGGCGCGGCCGGGGCGGCGGCGGACGAGGGGTGACGGCGGCGGAGGAGGCGGCGGAGGACGGGAGAGGGCGACGCCATGGGGATTGGGAGGAGCGGCGTCTTGGGCGATTGGGAGAGGGAGGCGGCGCCATGGGAGTTTTGGGGAACGGGCGTTAGAAACGAGCAGGCGCGCATGGGGAAAAAAAAATGGCGCGACCGGATGTTTTAGCTCCCGAGTGTCGACACTCGGGACATTGTTGCTCCCGTCAAATTTTCCCGAGTGTCCGATTGGACACTCGAAACGCAATTCGAGTGTTTTATTTGATTACAGAGTGTTTCGTAAGGCACTCGGTAAGTTCCCAGTGTATTGCCCAAAACACTCGGGAAACTTTTGAGCACACGGAAATTAGGCGATTCGGTAGTGAGAGATCGAGTTGATTGGCTAGCTAGTTAATTTACACCGCTAAAATAGAAAAAAATATATTTTGCACTTAAATCGAGCGTATATAGTTTTAACCTTCAAGTTTATATTCAATTTATGTTGGGAGAGGAATTAAAAAAGGAGAAAATCACGATGAGCGATATAGTTTGTGGAAATTCTAAAAATGCAACAATTTTTTTGAAATCCACGAAATTCATGCAAGTTTCAAATTATTCAAGAATTTGGGCTATTACAACTTACAAGTTCCTCTATGTGGATGATGGCACCGAGATAGAGCAATAGTGAACCACCCAAGGTGATGCCCACATAACTGCTGCAATGCCACAAGACGGTCGACAGCAAGCCTTGGGTCAGCATGAAACTACCTTGCGACGAGGCGGACAAGCAACTGTTCGACGCGGCAACCTCGATTACACTAGGAAATGGCCGGAAAGCAAAGTTCTGGACCTCAAAGTGGTTAGGCGGGCTGTCCTACAGAGTCTCGCCTTGAGATCTTCCGCTTCTCAATCCTAAACAAAGAATAGCAGTTCAAGCGGCGTTGCGGGAGAATCGATGGCTATAAGACATCAACCTCTCGGTGGTCTTATCATCCCAGACTATCCAACAATTATTACAAGTTTGGGAACGGGTAAGCCAAATCACCCTAGATTCTTCCACCACAGATGAGATCGTCTGGAGGCTAAACTCATGACGGAAGTATACGGCAAAGTCGGCCTATGAGCTTCAATTCATAGGTTCAATAGTCATTGACTACAACAGGACAATCTGGAAAGCTTACCCCAGAAAAAATGCAAGCAATTCGCATGGCTGGCCATCCAAAATAGGATCTAGACGTCCGACAGGCTCCAAGTTCGGGCTTGGCCAAATCAGGGCTTGTGCCCGCTTTGCAGGCAAGCAAATGAAATTGTTTTACATCTGCTAGCAGAGTGCAGGTACTCCAGAATAGTGTGGAACCGCATATCCGAATGGTTGGGCTGCGCGGCGCTCAAGCCATCTCATTGGAGTCCGAGCCTCAACATAGCAGACTGGTGGTCAACAGTTTGTAACTTAGGCCAACTACCACTTAGAGTAACGACCACGGTCGTTACGCTAACCACCTGGGAGCTCTGGAAAGAGCGTAACGCAAGAATTTTTAACAGAAGGTTCGTCTCCATCCAGGACCTGGCTGCAAAGATAAAGGAAGAATGAAAAGTTTGGACAATTGCAGGGGTGGGGGCGGCATGTCTTAGAGATCTTTTTTCCTTCGTAATTATCTTTTAGAACCTTTCTTTGAATCTTCGGGTCTCTGTTCTTGGGTTTTTCCGCTATATTAACTGAAATAGGCAGATAAGCCTGCTTTCTTAAAAAAAAAAAACTGCTTCTATTGAAATGGCATATCATTTGGGGGTCTGCATGCCGCATTGTCATTCCCTGTCTGCAGGCTTGGAGCGTCTAGGTGTCAAACTTTTTCTTCAGAGCTGGGCCATACTTTATATACTGTGGCATTACCGGTAATATCTTTGGACGCACTGAGCTGGTAAACTGTATGGATGTTTTCCAAGAATCTAGACACCAACAATAGACAACTCACAGGAAGCATACATAGATTACTTACTAGTCCTTCAATTTCAGGTGCAAGTAGCAAACTCTGTAAAGTCTAACCTGATAGCTATTTGGTGAAGTCCTGCAAGTCGAAGAAATTAACTGATACTTACATCAAGAATAGACAAATTCAGCCAATACAATCCAGTACCTAATATATCACTACAATGTGTATCTACCATTGATTTGAATTGTAGAAAACAAGTCTAGATCTGATCTAATATGTTTATCTGAAGGACCCTGCTGCCTGGCGTACTTCTCTGAATTTCAATACCAATTCCAATCATGTGTAGGTCGTGTGATACCAGTCTGTATTTTGGTGGCATGTCACCATCGAACTGTCAATCTTCCCTCGGTCACTCAGTCACAATGATAAGGACTTCGATGTACATTAGTTTTAGATGAGAAGCATTTTTGGGAATAACATCCCGCAACTGGATACAACCTCTTTTGTAGTACTGATCTTTAGTTAATGAATGGATTGATCCAGAATAGTAGTATTTCAGTTACATAAAGTACAATAATTAAAAACTTTTGGCTAAGTTTTCTGTAACTTTCGTGCTTGTCCTCAATAATTTAAATATTTAATCAACAATTTTTTTGTGATGCAGTATGAAACTTTTTACACTTTTCACACTGAATTAAGTCGATAATTGATCAATTAGGTTACTGACTTGTTTTGATTATTTAGAGCAATCCAACTTCCTGCGCATGCCCGCACTGAACCGCGAACTGTCACCTTGTCAGATTTCCCATCGAATGGTCCGCCCGACTGAATGTGACACTGCAATAGCAGCAACCGTGGGGGAGAGAGAGAGAGTGTGTCTATATATATATGAGTGTGTGTGTGTGATATCCTAAAATTCACAATTTGGGAAGCCATAATAGAATTGAATGAGAAAATAATTTTTGAGCATATTTTACATGAGAAACTAACCATGCAATATTTTTGAACTTTTTTATAAAGCAAATAATGAAATTCATACAAACATGCACTTGTAAGAATTTTAAGGCCCTTGACCTCACCGAGGCAGTTTTCTCCATCTATGAGTTCCCCTAAAGCTATGCGTGCACTTCATTTCAGTTGATTTCCACTGGGGAGGTTCATCATCGTCAAGCTTGTCGCCGCCGCCATTGACCACCGCCGTCAAGCTGTCTCAGCCCTTCTCCAACCTCGTTCTCAGCTTTCTCGTGGTCGTGGTGAGCTACTAGAGCATAACCATCATCTAATTCGAGTAATGTAGACTGTTTGTGCCGAAATCGTTGGTGAGGCCTATGGCGCCGCCGCGGGACATTGTCGCTGGCTTGCCTCGGGCGACCCT